>RBNI01000658.1:0-28160 GCA_003990745.1 Jimgerdemannia flammicorona | reverse complement strand
CTACCCCTTCCTGATGGAAGACCACTTTGTCTAACACTATCGCCACCCTCCCACCACTCTGCTCACAGATCCTTACCACCAAACTGTGACATCATCCCCCCTGAGGACCCCAACCCACTCACCAACCAGTCAGCAGGTCCCCCAACAGCCCCTCCCACCTTAACACCTTCTCCCGCAGCCCTAACTGCTGCCCCTCCTCAAATACAAAAAGCCAATGTCCTGCCAGTCCCACCCATACTGCTAATACCCATCCTACAGTGAGCCAACTATCACCCACCCCATCCACAAGCCAAGATTGCAAGTCCTCCCAACAACCCCCCTCCCCCACCAGCCGATGCCCCCCACCCAGTCTATCCCCTATTTCACCCCAAAATTCCCCCAAAACCTCACACTCTCCAAGCCAATGTTCTGGCGTCTGTATATGACCCCCAGCTTGTCCAACATCATAACACTCCTCACAGTCAAATTGGCCATCATCTACCAAATACCCTGTGTGGAAATTCAGCATAACATTCCTCTGCAATATTCTCCATCATACCACCCAGAACTTGGGAGGAAGCCACCTCTGTACCTCTGTACTCCAAGACCAGATACCAGCCCAGTCCCACTCCTCGCCAATCCCTGCTGCCTGCCAGCCACTTGGCCAAAGATCCTGGCCAAGCCCCTGCTGATACTCTACTCCCTCCCCAATATCGAACGTAGCAAGTGGAGCACCCCCCAGGAGCAGTCTATCCCAATGCCACATATTAGGCCCCCATACTGCCTCTCCCTTATTGCCTTGCCAGCACAGTCCAATTCGGTGTGCTCCATCAGCCACTCCCCACCAAAAGCCCTTGAACTGCATCCTCCGAATTCCATTCAGCCCCACCAAAGAGAGCAGATCTCCAGAGGACCCTCGAGAGGATGTTCGCATCTCCCATACCTTCTGCAGCAGAGGCACCCAACCTCCGCCCTACAGTTCCACAGCTCTCTTCAACCACCAGACTCGCAAGCAGTGCAGCCTCTTAGAAAAATCCACCAGGCCAAGACCTCTCCTGACTACCAGCTTCGCAAGAGTATCCCAACTGACCTGGGACCTCCTCCCCACCCAAATCCAATCCCTAGCCACCTTTGTCAGCTTCTTCACCACCCATGCTGGGAAGTCAAGGTGATATGCTACATACCACAGCTTGGGGAACCACTATACATTCAGAATTGACACCTGCCCTGCTAGTGAGATATGGCGGCCTCCCCAACCTCTAAGGACCTCCCCCCAAATATCCACCCTGCTCTCCCATCACTCTCGTGGCAAGACAGAACTATATACAGAGAGGAAGATGTCCAGGTACCGCACCACCTCACCGGTAGAGACAATTGTTCCAATGATGTCTCCACCCACTAGTCCATTCCCTAGCACCATTGTCTCACACTTATGCCAGTTGAGCTTCGCCCCCAAGTAAGCCTCATACCATTCCACAGTCTCCTGAAGTACCTCCACATCTGCCACAGACCCAAGTCCAACCACCATATCATCAGCAAAGGCCCCCACTTTCCACACTATACCATATATAGAGAGCCCTGCCACCTTCCAGTGAATCCTATCCATCAATGGCTCCAGCGAAAGGGCATAGAGAATAGGGGACAGAGGGTCCCTCTGAGGAACTCCTCTTCCCAAGGAAAATGCCCTCCCATGGTGACCATTACACATCAGAGCTGTCCGACTGCTCTCCAGCAGACTCAACATAGAGGCTCTAAATCTTGGGGGAACCCCAATTTGGTCCAATACCTTGTCCAGCCACACCCGCCGTATACGGTCGTAGGCCTTCTCCTGGTCCAAAAAGACCAACCTTCCATCCAGTCCATAGGCCCAGGTCCCTTCAATGACACCATGAACCCATACAGTCCCATCTCGTATAAGTCTGCTCCCAACAAAGCCCCACTGCTCCTCCCCCAACACCTGTTGGGCAACTTTCTGTAGCCTTGCGACAATCACCTTAGTCACCATCTTTCTGTCCATATCCAGAAGCATGATTGGCCTCCAGTTCTTCTAGTCTTCCCTCCTCCCCTTGTCTTTGTACAATAAGGCCACTAGCCCGAGATCCTGCCCTCCTACCCACTCACTGCTCTGAAGGACATGGTCACAGAGAGCAGCCATCTCGCCCAAAACTCCAGGGACATTTACCATCTTCTTCCAGAAGTCCCATGGCAATCCATCCTCCCCTGGTGCCGTCCCCAGTTTAGTTGCTGCCAGGACACTCTGGATCTCCTCTCTCTGCACCAGTAAGATCAAGTCACCCAGTCCAGCTACTTGTGGCAGCCCCCACTCTTCCAGTGTATCTGCAATCTCCACCTCATCAGCACCCCCTTCTCCCTCACTCCACAAGTCCTGCCATCTCTCCTTCAAAACCCCTAAGATTTGTTGCATGCCATGTACCATGTCCCCATCAGCATCCAGGACCCCATCCCACTGATGTCGCACTCTCCTAGCTTTGAGAAGTCATGATAAGTACCTAGTAGGCCACTCACCCTCCTCAAGCCCCTGCTACCATAGCCTAGCAGCTATACCCTGCATATGAGTCTCCTCCTCTTCCCTCAACACCTGTTGTAGTTCCACTATCTCCAATTTCGCCCTCTCTATCCTCCAATCCTCCACCCCAACAACAGTGAGCAAATCTGCCCAATCCATTTGTAGTCTCCTCAGCCTGCTGAAAGCACACCTCATGTGCCTCCTCCTCTGCCTCCCGGCCTCTCTACCAGCCCCTCCCCAATAAACCCTCGCAGCCTCTTTCAATCTCATCCAGTGGACAGCCACAGGCAAACCCTCATGCCTCCAGATAAAAACTTTTGTCTGAATGTCCTCTACCCATAATTCCCACAACTCCTTCTCAGCCAGCAGGGAGGAGTTAAGGCGCCAATGTCTGGGTCCATCTCCACTCCCCCCAAACTGCCGCTGCCCCAACAGTCCCCAGTGATCAGACCATGGGCACCACTCCACTTCCAATGCCTTCCAAACATCTGCACCCCAGCACTCTGCTGTCAGAATCCAGTCAATCCTTGTGCCCAAGCCATTCACCCAATGGGTGTAGACCCTGGCATCACCCCACCTCGTCCTGCTCATATCCCCCAGTGAGCTCAATGTCTCCACCTCCTCCCATGCATCCAGACCTCCACTTCTACCCCCTGCACTCCTCCCCCCATCAGTTCTGTCCAGACGCTGATCCCGAACCATATTAAAGTCCCCACCAAGAACATCAACCCCTTTCACCAAGAGAATACCCTCCTCCAACAGCTCCCTAATCCATGCAATCCTCTCACCCCTAGCTGCAGGGCAGTAGCAAGAGCCCACCTTCACCAATTCCCACCCTGGCCAATGCCAATCTCCCCAGACCAAGCGATTGCCCCAGCTCCTGATTCCCCCCAAGTCCCCTCTGCCCTTCCTCACCAGAATCACTACCTTTTCAAACCAAGCAGTAGCCCCACCCCATTCCCTAGTCCACTCTACCCGATCATCCTCATCCTTACACCAAACATCCTGTAGTAAAAAGAGATCAGCCTCCAATCCCTTGAGCCAAGTAAAAATGTTCTTACACTGCCCAGAGCCCCTTAACCTATTCACATTCAAGGAGAAAATATTGGTTGTACTGTTTATAAAGAATAATGATATATCACAGTCCCATCCTCTACAAGTCCACATTCTGCTCCTCCTGCACCAAGTCCAAGTCACATTCAGCAGCTAGTTCCCTCTCCCCAGCTTCCCAGGCCTCCAACTCTCCCAGAAGTTCTACCATTGCCCCATCTTCATGCTCCTCAAAGTCCTCACGATATTCCAGACAGGCCTCCTGCCAGAGCCGCAGACCATGACGCTCTGCCCAACAGTAGACTGCCCACACACCAGTGACCACCCCCAGCTCTGCCTTCCTCACCTCGTCAACCTCATATCCCTCCTCCTCTAGGAAAATTTCTAGAATCTCTACCTTCAGTGCCTCCACCATTTCATCACTATGCAGAATCCATGCCCAATGCTCCTCAGGCATCGCCTGCAGGTCCACCTCCCCCAAAGCCTCTGCTGCGAGATTATCCATCACCTTGCGCATCCACAACAAGTTCCCCACCTCTTTCCCTCCTGGAGTCCCCGGCTGCCCTGCATCCAGTATCGTGGTGTCAGCTCCTACACTGGCAGCCTCATCCCACTCCTCCTCAGGGACATCCACCAGCTCATCCTCGCCAACTGCCACCACCTGACCCCCTTGCATCACATCAGGGACCCCGAAGCACACCTGCTGGGCCCCCTGCATCTGTGTATCCTCCAGCATCCCTCTCTTCCCAACTGGGCCCCTCCTAATAAGTGGGGGGGGGGGTGGCATCCAACTCCGGCTCCCACACTTCAAAGGTACTATCAGCAAATGGGTCCTTGTCCAGCATCTTCCCAGCCTCTGCCTCCTTCACCTCTACCTCCTCTCCTCCTTTACCAGCCCAGACACTGGCCTTAACACCTCCAGACTCCTCAGCTCTGACCAACTTCTTTGTCACCCCTCCTGTCATACTTGCCAATAGCTCCCTCTGCCTCTTGCATCCCTGGGCCTGCTCCCACTACATCTTATCCATATGGATATGCTTCCTGCCCACAACCTCCAGATGTGTTGACTCCTCATACAGTTTCCAGGCCTTCGCCCTCCTCTCCACCATACCACTCAACTCCTCCAGCGCCTCCAACAAGTCCTCCTCCTCCTCTTCACTCCCTTTCACCCTTGACACCTTGCAGATAATGGCCCCCCACATCAGCACTGAGGGCCAGTCACTTGTCTTCCCTGTGGCCTCCTTCCCTGCCAACCGAATCCTGACATTGACATCACCCATCCTGAATGTTGTCCTCTCCCACAACTGAAAGCCAATGTCCACCACATCACCATACTCTACCATTGCCTCCTCCACCTGCCTCCTAGTCTCCTCCTTAGTCACCATGGGCACCCCCCTCACCAGAAGCTGCACCACCCTGGGGTCTCACCTTAAGCACCTCACTATGGAGACCACCACCTCCCCAACCACTACTCCAGTCTTTATGGCCTCATCCAGTAGACCTGCCTCCTCAAAGCCCACCTCAACCCCCTCTAGGCCCTTCAAGAACTTCACTAAGGCTGCACCAGCCACCTGCCTCAAAATAAGCCCCAGGACCATTCTCGCCGTCACCGCCAAGCCCCTGAAGCACAAGGTAGCCACAAACTCCGAGATCAACTTCTTGAGCAATGGGGCCACCACCAGTCCTGTTACACCATCTGCCAGGTCCCCCTTCTGCATTGGGAACCCCTGCCCCCCCTGGCCATCAGCCATCACATCTCTTTTTTTTTCCCGATTGCCCGTCACACTTCCATCAGCAGTCCCCCCCCCAGCCACCACACCTCTAGCATCTACACTCACCTCCCCCACCTGAGTACCTCCCCCCCTCCCTAGGCTCACCTTGCTCTTCCCTACAGCAGCACCAGTCCTAGACCCAGCCGGCCACCCACTCTCCTTCACCTTGTCTGCAAAACTTGGAGGGCCAGGCCTCCCCTCACTGCTACCAGCCACCGGTCCACTTCCAGAACCCTCACCACCCTTTGACCCTCCAAAGGCCCCCATCTCCAGACCATAACCCCTCCTGACCTGCTGCCAGCCAAAAGCCCCAGGTCTACCTGACCCAGCACACCCATCGGAACTCTTGCTTGATGACATTTTTATAATATCTTTCCTCCGCTTTGTGTTGAAAAACTGTTGCTTGAAGTTTGTATAATGCAAATTGTACTGGAGAAAGGTGACAGGGGGGGGGAAGGTGCCTCAGTTGGGGTTCAGTGGATGAGGATGAAGGAGATGGCCAAGGTCTACTGGAGTGAGGCCAGCAAGGAGGCAGGGAAGTAGAGAAGGTGAAGAGTGCATTGGGCTTCTACTAGATTGGCTAGGCTCCTAGAGGAGTGGGCGAGGCTGACAATATTGGAGGGAGGAGAAGATTGGAGATTAATGAGGGCAAAGATGGAGATTGGGGAACTACAACAGGTGTTGTGGGAAGAGGAAGAGGCAAGGATACAAAGCTTGGCAGTATGGCTTCATTGGCAGGATCTGGAGGAAGGGGAGAGGCCTTTCAAGTTTCTTACAAGGGCCCTTAGGGCAAGAAGAGTACAGCAATGGTGGGAAGGGGTACTTGACTCAGATGGTATACTAGTGCATAGTGTACAGGACATTCTTGGATCACTGAAGGAGTGAAGGAGTGGATTGTGGAGTGAGGAGGAGGGTGGGGCAGATGCTGCTGCCATTGACTGAACATTGGAGGATTGGTACCCACCACAAGTAGAGGGGCTAGGGGAACTGGTGGTGCCTGTACAGGAGGATGAGATCCACTAGGTTCTTGCCATGACAATGCCAGGTACGGTGCCTAGGGAGGATAGTCTGCCCTAGGACTTCTGGAAGCAAATGGTTGGAGTCCCTGGTGTGATGGGAGAGATGATAGCATTGTGCGACTTTATCCTACAGACAGGGAGGTGGGTGGGGGAACAAGATCTTGGGCTGGTGATGCTGCTTTATAAGAACAAAGGAAGGTGGGAGGATTGGAAGAACTGGTGACCAATAATGTTACTAGATATGGACAGAAAGTTGGTGACTAAGGTGGTGGTTGCAAGACTACAGAAGGTGGCCCAGCAAGTAGTGGGTGTTGAGCAGAGGGGATTTGTGGGTGGTCAGCTCATTAGGGATGGCACAGCCTGGGTATATGGAATTATTGAAGAGGCAAGAGCCTGTGGACTGGATGGGAGACTAGTCTTCTTAGACCAGGAGAAGGCTTACAACTGGGTGCAACTAGTCTGGCTGGCGAAAGTACTAGATAGAACAGGGGTTCCATGCCAATTCTGGTCAGCTATGGTCAGTCTACTGGAAGGGAGTAGGACTGCGATCATGTGCAATGGGCATAGAGGGGTAGCATTTCCCTTGGATAGGGGGGTGCCCAGGGGGACCCACTGTCCCCCATTTTGTATGCTCTTTCTCTTGAACCCCTTATGGACAGAATTAGGTAAAGGATAGTGGGGCTCTCCATCTTTGACATTGGGTGGAAAGTTGGGGCCTTTGTGGATGACATGGTGGTTGGTTTGGGATCAATCGCTGATGTCAAGGAGCTCAAGGTGACAGTGGAATGGTATGAGGAGAACTCTGGGGCTAAGCTGAATTGGCACAAGTATGAAACGATGGTGCTAGGCAATGGCCTGATAGGTGGGGAGGTTATCGGAACAATCGTCCCTGCCAGTGGGGCAGTGTGGTACTTGGGCATCTATCTGTCAGTCTATGGGTCAGTTCTGCCCAGGCTTTGGTGGGAGCAGAGGATTGGAATCTGGGAGGAGGCCCTGCAGGGTTGGGGGGGAAGACATTATTCTCTGGCAGGGTGGGTCTTGATTTTGAATGTCTACTGGCTGCTGAAGTTGTGGTATCTGGCTTATCATCTGGACTTTCCGGCCTGGGTGATGAAGAGATTGATGAAGTTGGCGAAGGAATGGATTTGGGCTGGCAGGCAGAGTCAGATTGGTTGGGAGACCTTGTCCTTACCAGTGGCAAGAGGTGGTCTTGGGCTGGTTGACTTTCCAAAGCAGTTGCACTGCTTGAGAGCATGGTGGCTAAAGAGGGCAGTGGAGTTGAGAGGAGGTGGTTGGGTTCCCCTGCTGCAGAAGATCTGGGAGAGGTGGTCATCACCAAGAGGCTCAACTGGCGATCTCCTCTCATTGGTTAGACTTAGGAATACTGAACAACTGCAATATAAAGGATTTTGGTGGGGGATAGCGGAGGGGGTGCACCGCATTGGAATTCAGTGGCAGGGGAATGAAGGGGAGGTGGCTTGGGACCAGGTGATGTGGAGATGGGATTGTATACTATTGGGTGGCACTCCTTTAATTAAGTTCGACATTAGTGATGGAATGGAATGCCAAAGGGGACTGGGCCAGGATCTGTGACCTAGTGGTTGGCAGGGAGTTGGAATTGGCAAAGAGTGGAACTGGCATGGTGTTTGGACCTAGAGTGCTGCAGTGGGAAAGTGGATGCTGCCAAAGTACTGGGTGGTCTGGTGGCACATGCTGTGGAGGAATGTAATGCTCAACTTCCGCTTAGGACACCTTATCATAGGGGGTTGCTTCAACTGTGAGGAGTGTCAGAATGTAGGGCAGGAAGGGAGTTATGTACAGACACCAGAACATTGGCTAGGAGAGTGTGAGGTGTTGGGGACTTTTGGTGAGCAATTGGGGATCGCTTGGGGGTATGGTGTAGGGGAGATGAAGTATAGAGGAGGTGAGAGGACTTGAGGGATCGATTGGTAGGAGGGATAGGAAAGGAGTGGCTTACCTTAGGCTGGGCTTTGGCTATTTGGGTGGGGCTGACTGGTCATTGGCTATTTGTTTTTGAGGATGGAAGGAGACAGGGCTTGGGGGACCAGTTGTTATGGTGGCATAGTCTTATGGAAGATACCTTAACAGGCTGGTGGCTTGGATGGGGGATGCAGGGTGGTCAGCGGCACTGCTTGGTGGAGAAAATTTGTGGACAGAGTGGAGGGAGAGTTGGAGTAGTTGGTGAGAGGGTGATCTTCATTCAGGAGGAGGAGAGGAGGGGCTCCCCTATGGGGATTGGGTAGTGGGTGGTGATGATGTATATTTATTCATAGACTGGTAATAAAGACTGAGTCCAAGTGACTATAAAAAAAAAAAAAAAAAAAAAAAAAAAGTACCACACCATGGGGACCACCACTTCCCCTACCACTACTCTAGTCTTCAGGGCCTCATCCAGTGGGCCCACCTCCTCAAAGCCCGCCTCAACCCCCTCCAGACCCTTTAGAAACTTCACCAAGGCTGCCCCAACCACCTGCTTCAAAATAAGCCCCAGGACCATCCTTGCTGTCACCACCAAGCCCCAAAAGCACAAGGTAGCCACAAACTCTGAGATCGACTTCTTGAGCAATGGGGCCACTGCCAGCCCCATTATACCATCCACCAGGTCTCCCTTCCACATTGAGAACCCCTGCCCCACCTGGCCATCAGCCATCACATCTCTTTTTTTTTCCTGATTCCCCATCACACTCCCTATCAACAGTCACACCCCCTGCCACAGCCCCTTCAGCCCCTACTCTCACATCTCCCACCTAAGGGCCACTCCCCCTCTGGACACTAGCCTTGTCCTTCTCCTCAGCAGCACCAGCTCTGGTTCCAGCAGACCATCTACTCGCCTTTACCTTGTTGGCAAAGCTGGAGGGACCAGGTCTTCCCCCAGATCCACCTGATACTGGTCCTTCTCCCAAGCCTTTGCCACCCTTCGGCCCTCCAAAAGCCCCCATCTCCAGTCTATAACCTCTCCCCACATGCTGCCAGCCAAAAGCCCCAGGTCCACCTGACTCAGCATGCCCTTCAGAACTCTTACTCAATGACATTTTTATAGTACCTTTTCTTCGAGTTGTATTGAAAACCATTGCTTGAAGTTTGTATAATGTGAATTATACAGGAGAAAGGTGTGCCCCTCTTTTATCTTAGTTGTGATCCTGGATATAACTAAAAAAGCATCTGTAATATTGTCTCCAGAATGAGAGCCAGCAAGTTTGATGAAGTCAAAGGTGAGAGATTTAAGCTACCAATCGAGATCAATCCAATGACTGATAATGACCAGAAATGAAATTACATTGGGGGATATCCATGTATCAATCATAAATGAAATTTTGCCTGCTGAATTCTGCTTATTGAATGTGAGATTAAATTGGTGAGCTCTTTATAAATATATATATATAATTTAGCTTATAAAGATCACAGTACTGCTCTTATTTATTTATTTTATCTGAAGTATCTGGCAGAAATTATTGTGCTCCTTCCTATAGGTCTCCAGGACATCTTTGCAAATAGTGTCAGCACTTGGCAAATATAAATTATACTTGAGAAGGCCAAAGATACTATGCAATTGATCACTCTTGATAGTTGTGAATAGCTGGTCTGTGTACACAATTCAGCAAATGAGCTGATTTCGAAATTCTGCCAAAGAGTATGGCTAAATATTTTTGATTAAATGGGGTTGTTAGTACAGAAATAGTCAGGCAATTGGATAAAGGTACCCACTACAGCTTGGATATCAATTTTATTTGTCTTTATGTTCTTTTTGATTTTGTCAGAGTACTTGTCTTTTATGTGTCAATACATGTTTGAAGTTAAACTATCAAGTATTTTGAACTTCTGGCTGTGCAGTTTATAGGGGTAGATGAAATAGTATCATATGTATGTCAAATAAAGTATTAGTTATATCATAGGTATATCTTTTTTTTTTTTTTTTAATTTTTTATCTACAATAGTTACAAACAACATCATCTCTTGTCTTAGTACAATATTGCCAGATTTTGGAGCGAGAATTACATGGAAGGTGTGGAACTATTGGAGATGTTAGACTTGAAGTATCATCAGTACTAAACTGTTGAAGACTGATCTATTGACATGTATTTATATGTGCATATATGTGTGTTTGCATGTGTATTTGTATATATATTTGCATATATATATATTATATATATAGATACATCTGGCATATAAGTCATGTGGAGGATTCATATTAAGTAATTCGGATTGAGTGATTCAGATTAAGTAATTCGGATTGAGTGGTTCAGATGGAGTGGTTTAGATGGGGTGATTCAGATGGGTAATTTGGATGAGGTGATTCAGATAGAGTGATTCAGATTAATCTGAGTTGATTTGGATGGCTTCAGATTTGAGATTCAGATCAAACTGTCATATGATGAATCGAATCTGAATTTGATTCAAATTGACTCATTCAGAGCACTAACCATAAAGCTTCTACCATATTCTGATATACCAGGACCTTATCTCCTATCTTGATAATCTTTAGGGGTTTGTAAATCTTTTCTACATTATTCCATTATAGTGCCTGTATCTTAGTTATGTAATTCTCAGCCTTCTTCCTGATTTGGTGTAGTCTCTATATTTCTCCATCTATACATTTCTATATAGTATCCCCATTGGATAATAGGGTTTCCTGAGAACTTTCTTCTCTGAATAACATTTCTCAAGAGGTAAAATGAGTGCTTTGTAATTGAATATCTCAAAGAGCAGATAATGCTATTGGTAGATAGTGATCCCAGTTTTCATAGTTATCATAGATCTTAGTAATAACATTCTTGAGGGTCTTGTTGGTTCTTTTTACCTATTCATTTCCTTGAGGATGGTATACTGTAGTCTGAATGTATTGGATCTTATACTTCTTGTAGAGAACCTCAAAGAACTGGTTCATAAATTCTGTTCCTCTGTCTGTAGTTACTTATGTTGGGGTCTTGAACTAGCAGAAAAATTCTTTATGAAAAAAATCAGCAATTGACTATATATTAGCTTCCTTGAGGGGTCCTGCCTCTATCCATTTCATGAAAAGGTCTATGATGACAATGATGTATCAGTTGCCAGTCAAAGTCAAGGGTAGAGGTCCAATCACATCTATTGCAATGTGGGCAAATAGTACTGGTTCTATGTATGCTGATCCTGGGGCTTAATTTTGTTGATCTTGTTTCTGTTTCTGGTATTTGTCACAGATCTTAACAAATCATCTGATATCTTTCTCTATTCCTGGCCACCATATTGTTCTTCTTGCTTTATCATATATGTTCATTCCTCCTAGATGACAAAGTTCATATACTGATTTCATTACTTCCTCCTTCTTATATTCTGATATAACTAGTAGCTTTTCTTTCTTCAATATTTCTTCATTAGTTTCAAATTGTTTCTATGTTCTGTTGATAATTGTTTGTATCTATTCTTTCAGATGTTGGGGCATCTTTTGCTATCCCAGATAGGTGATTATTCTATAGTAGAGCTCCTTATTCATAATTGATTTGCTGGTTGGGAGTCCTTTGGGGTGTCTGTGAGAGAGCATCTGCATTGGCATTAATTCTTCCTAGGTGGTATACAATGGTTATGTCATATGCTTGTAATTTTATGATCCATCTGACATAGATTTCTTTGGGTTGCCCAGTGATCAGTAGCCAAGTGAGGACTGAGTGGTCTGTCTGAATGGTGAAATGTCTTCTGGAAAAGTAGTAGTAAAACTTTTTTACAGCCCAGATAACTGCAAGACATTCCAACTTATAAGATTCATATTCTTTTTCAACTTCTTGGGTTCCTCGGCTTAGGTATATAATGACATATTCTACTTTATCTTTCTTTTGAGCTAGGACTACTCCTAGTTCTTGGGTACTTGCATATATCTGCAAGATGAATTCTTGAGTCCAATTAGATCTTCTGAGGATGAGTGCCTGGGTCAGTCTGACCTTAAGCTCATCAAATGCTTTTTGTTGCCTGTCAGTCCATTGGAACTTAGTATCCTTCTTATTGAGTTTGTAGATTAGGCCTGCAATATTGGAGAATCCTCTGATAAATCTTTGGTAGTAAGAGGCAAGTCCCATGAAGGCTTGGACTTCAGTAACTATGGTGGGCCTTGAGTATACTACTACTGCTTAAATCTTGAGGGGGTCTGTGTGTATTCCATCTCAATTAATGATATGGTTAAGATAGATGATCTCAATTTCTGCAAACTTATACTTCTTGGGCTTAATATAAAGACCATACTATCTCAGCTTCTCCATCATCTGCTGAATGTACTGCGGATGTTCTTCAGCTGTCTTGCTATAGATAATAAAATAATCTATATAAACCATTATCTATCTTCACATATCATAGCAGAAGATTTTGTTCATCATTCATTGAAAGCTTGCAGGGGCATTGCACATTCTGAATGGTATTCACAGATAGATATAGGTTCTATCTGGGGTGATGAAGGCTGATTTCTCACTTGCTGTTTCTGTGAGTCTGATTTGGTAGAATTCTGAGTATAGATCCAAGGTGCTGTAGTACTGCACTTCATCTCCCAGAGTTATAAGGATATCATTGATGAGGGGTAGTGGTTGGTGATTCTTCTTGGTGACTATGTTGAGCTTTCTATAATTAACACAAAGTCTTGGGGCAAATTCTCCAGGTTTGCTTCCTTTCTTTGAGGCTAGTATAACTAGTAAAGACCAGGGGCTACCAGCCTCCTTGATGATACTAGCTTCTTTTATCTACTTGATTTCTTCTCTGAGCCACTCTCAGTAGGCTGGCAGGACAGGTCTTGCCTTCTGGTAAATTAGTTTAGTATCTCCAGTATCTATGTCATGACAGTAGTGTGGAGTCTTTTCTTTGATATCTTTGAAGTCTGTGATGAGGACATCCTCGAATTGATAGAGTATTTTCTTGAGCTCCATCTTGAGTGGGAATTCATTTCCAATAGTATAGCTGTACTTATCTATAGTTTCCTTCTTTTTGTGCTCTAATTCAGTAATCTTAGTACTAGCAAATACTTCTCTTCCTGTAGATTCAAATCCTTTCCTTCCTCTTTCTATTTCCTCCAACTTCTTGACTTCTATGATTCTTGGCTAAAGGACTGGAAAGATCAATATCTGTACCAGTCAGTTCTTCTTTTTAATTTGAAATGGAATTGTAGGATTGTGGTTTCTAGCAATGAGTAATATTTCTCTAATGTAATCTAAATTGATGACTCCTTCTTCAATGGTGATTTCACTCTTAGCCAGGTTGCTTCTTGTCTTGAGGATTCCAATATGGTCTTTTGGAATAGTTATCTTCAGACCAGTTGCAAGTAGGGTGGTTGTCTGGGGCTCTAGTATGATTTCTTCTACTATAACAATATCTATTCCAGCTGCATTTTCTGATCTGTATTCTGGTAGGACTGCATCAGAATGAATCTTCTGAATCTTGATCTTGATTTCCTCTTTGTCATCACTATCTTCAAGAAGAGCTGGTGGTTCATCATCCTCTTCTTCTTCCATTTTCTTTTCTTTTCTTGCCTGTTTTTTGAGAGCCTTTTCTTTTCTTTGATGGTAGATCTCCTTTATTTTGTCAGTGCACTGATAATACTCATTGATATACTCCATACAGTACATTTGGATCTCATGGGAGCAGACTCCTTATGGTACATATCCTTCCATAATCTTCTTACACCACTCTTCTTCCCTCATCCATCTGATTTTCTTCTTCTTTTTCTGAGTTGTCACTATGTAGGCTTCCTTTTGTTCACTCTCTTCTTCCTCTATCTCAGGCAGGACTCCTTTGTTGATATTAATGGGAATTTACATCTTAAGTCTGCAGTAGATAATCTGCATCTTCTATACATTCAGATCAATTATTGTCTTGGCTTTATGAAGCCACTGGTTGCTGATGAGAATGTCATAGTTGGTTGCATTAGTTATGATTACATCTACTGGAATGATTGCTCCTCCAAACTTGATGAGAACATCTCAGATCTTTCCCAGAGGTATGGCTCTTGTACTATCTGCTGTGATGAATATCAATTTGATTGCTTCTTCAACTTCCCAATCTAGGCAGTCTGCTGCTTTCTTGCTGAGGAGACATTCTCCTGCTCCCATGTCAATGATACATAGTCTCAAAGACTCTATCTTCAATTTGACAAGTTGCATAGGCCAAGGTCTTACAGTTGTCTTCACTTTCTTCCCCTGAGTCTTCTTGGATATTGTTGGCCTCAGTTATCTTCCATTCTTGCTCCTTGGTTGTTTTGACATATCCATATCTCATTTGCTGTCTGAATGTAGGTATTTTACTAGCTGGCTAAAGGTTGTATTGACTTTTTGTTGACTGAGGTCCTTGAAGATATCATACTTAGGTCTTAGTTTTGTAAAGCTTCTTCTCCTTTTCTTCTTTACTGGCTGGAGTGGTTCCTTGGATGATATCTTGAACAGCCTGTTCTAGCTCTATATCTTGATCCATTTCTTTATCTTGATTTTCTATAGCAGTTTCCATCTGTTTTTCTACAGAGTTCTTCTTGGGTCTCTCTAATAGTCTCTTGTAGGGTTGTTTACAGACATCTTTTCTAGTAGTCTCTATGGAGTAGGCTTCCCATATCTCTTCATCTGATTTCCCAATCTCCTTGAAGGTGATGATATTGGCCTGTTCCTTATTTCAAGTAGCATTGCTTGGTTGGACTTTGTATTTAGTTTCACTCATACATTTATAGGAGTAGTGGTCTTCTTCTCTACAGGTGTAGTAGGTATTTTTTTTTTTTTTTTCATTTTTTTATAGTCACTTGGACTACTCTTTATTACCTCAATCTATAAATAATAATACAATTTCACCTGCATCCCCTCAACTGATACCTCTTGGATCCCCCTCTCCCTCCTCTATCTCTCTCTATCAAAGAATAATCCAGCCACCAACCACCTGAAGCCTCCCTCCACTTTTCTGGTAAATACAATTCACCAAACTCTATCAGCTCCCCCCACCTGGTCCCCACCCTCTCTACCAGCTGTTCAAAATGTCCAGTAACAGCCATTCTCACCATGCCACCCAAGTCCCTACCCCAACCTGCTGGCCCTTCTCGAATATATGTAACCAATGCCCAGCCAGCCCAACCCAAATCACCAGAGCCCAGCCCAGGGCCAGCCATTCATCTCCAATCTCTCTCACTAGCCTTTGGTGGAGGTCTCCCCATCTCCTCCCTTCCCCCTCCACCAGAGTCCATAGCCTTAACCAGTCAGCAATATAGCACCAAAATTCCCCTAAGACATCACACTTGCCAAGCCAGTGTTCAGGCATTTGTACTACTCCCCCCTTCTATCCAACATCCATACATTCCCCACACCTAAACTTGTCATCCACTACCAAGTGCCCAGACCAATAGTTCAACATCACATTCTGCCTCAGAAACTACCACCAAACCACCCAAAACTTGGGGGAGAGCCACCACATTGCCTGCTTGCTCCAACACCAAATATCATTCCAGTTCTACTCCTCGCCAATCCCCACTCTCTGCTATACTTCAGGCCACAGATCCCCCCCTAAGTCCCACAAATAATCTATTCCATCACTAAGCTGGAAATCTTTCACCAAAGCACCACTCAGCAGTAACCTGTTCCATTACTACATCTGCAGTCCCCAATCTACCTCTCCCTCATCTTCCTGCCACCAAAGTCCAATTCTCCTTATGCCATCCACCACCCCCCACCAAAAGCCCTTATACCACATCCTCTTACTCCCATCCAGGGCCACCATCACAAGCAAATTGCCAGATGCTCCATGGGGGAAATACTGGGCCTCCCACACCCTCTGTATGAGTGGTACCCACTCCTGGCCCCTCAACTTACTTGCCCTCTTCAGCCACCATACTCTCAAGCAATGAAGGCATTTGGTAAAGTCCACCATATCTAGCCTGCCTTTGTCCACAGATAGGGTCAGAACCTCCCATCCTATCTGACTATACCACCCAGCCCAGATCCATGATCTTGCTATCTTCAGCAGTCACCTGACCACCCATGCTGAGAAGTCCAGATGATACCCCACATACTACAGCTTCAGTAGCCAATATACATTCGGCACCATCACCCTTCCTGCCAAGGATATATACCAACCACCCCACCATAAGAGCACATTTCCCCACACCAGGAGTCACTGTTCCCATCAAGTATGGGGCAGGAGAGATCCATACACCAAGAAGTAGATCCCCAGATAATGAACTGGATCTCCAGCTGGCACTACCTTTCCAATCATGTCACTGCCAACTATTCCACCACTGAGCACCAGAGTCTCATATTTGTACCAGTTGAGTTTAGCACCTGAGCCCCTCTTATACCATTCCACAGACCTCCTTAATTCCTCCATGTCCTCCAATGAGCCTAGTCTAATCACTATATCATCCACAAAGGTACCAATTTTCCAATTAATCCCTAGAATGTCCAAACTCCCAATTTGATACCTGATCCTATTCAATAGGGGCTCCAAGGAAAGGGCATATAAGATGGGCAACAAAGGATCTCCTTGTGGCACCTCACGACCAAGAGGGAAAGCTATACCCCTGTGTCCATTGACTATCAATGCCACCTGACTGTTTTCCAAAAGACTGATCAATGACCTCCTGAATCCTGGTGGAACACCAACCCATTTCAGCACTCCCTCCAGCCAGATCCTCCTCACTCTATCATATGCCTTCTCCTGATCCAGAAAAACTAATCTGCCATCAACACTAGCAGCCCAGACCCCTTCAATCACTCCATGGACCTAGGCTGTCCTATCACGGATCAACTGACCACCAACAAACCCTTGTTGCTCCACTTCTAGTACTTGCTGAGTGATCCTCTACAGTCTAGTCACCAAGACCTTTGTCACCAGTTTTCAGTCCATGTTGAGTAGCATGATCAGCTACCAGTTCCTTCAATCTTCCCTTCTCCCCTTATCCTTATAGAGCAAGGAGACCAGTCCTAGGTACTGGCCTCCAATCCAAGTTCCAGACTGAAGAACCTCACTATATATTGCCATCATCTCCTCCAATACTACTGCCACCCCAGCCATCTTTTTCCAAAAATCCCAGAGAAGCCCATCCTCTCCTAGAGCTGTCCCCTTACTTGTCGAAGCCAAGATCTTGCAAATTTCTTCCCCCCTCACTGGGTCCCCCAGAGTCCCCAGGCCCATTGCTGGGTCTGGATGCCAATCCTCCAACTGCCTTTCAATGTTTGAGACATCCTCACCCCCTTCTTCCTTATTCCATAAATCCTCCCAGCAGGTCCTCAGCAATCCCAGAATCACCAGAGTCCCCACCACTATCTCCCCATCCTCATTCAAGAGCCCATCCCACTGCTGCTTAGTTCTTTGTACTCGTAGCAACCACAATAAAAACCTAGTGGATCTCTCTCCCTCCTCCAACCCTTGCTACCTCAGCCTTGCCACCATACCCTTCAGCTTAACCTCTTCCTCCATTCATATCACTTCCTTAAGCTCCTCTACTTCCTTTTGAATCTGTACAATATACCAGTCAGCCATCTCCCAATCCTCTAGTGCCCCTGCCCATCTCTCCAGAAGTGCCACCAATCACTGTGAAGCCCATAGCACTCTCTGCTACCACTGAACACTCCTTCCTTTCCCTGCTTCCCTCCAGTACCCCTGAGCACTTACTTTCAGCTGCCTCTAGTAATCCCCAATCACCAGGCCCTGTTCCCACTACCTGTCAATTTTCCCAATAATCTCCTCCTCCCAGTCTGCCCATAAAGTACCATCTTCCAACAAAGAGGAATTCAGGCATCAATGTCCAGGCCCATCCCCACTTCTCCCAAACCTCCCCCCCCCTAACAGACCCCAGTGATCTGACCATGGGCACCAAACCACCTCTAACATAGCCCAGACATCTACTCCTCAGTACTCCGCCATCAATATCCAGTCAATCCTAGAGCCCAGCCCTGCCATTCAATGAGTATATATTTGATGATCTTCCCAAAATTGTCTTTCCAAATAAACCAAAGAACTCAACCTCTCCATCTCCATCCAATCATCCAACTTGCCACTTCTGCCCCTTATTTCTCTCCCTCCATTAGTCCTGTCCACTACATTATCCCATATCATATTGAAGTCACCCCTCAGACAGTTGATCTCTACCTCCCCCATAACACTAGCCTCTTTCAAATTTCTAATCTAATCTACCTATTCCCCCCTCTCTGCTGGGCAGTAATATGATCCAACTGTTAAAGGGCTCTATCCAGGCCTCTTCCACACTCCCCACACCAATCAATTCCTCCAATATCCAATATCACCAATGTCCCCCATCCCCTTTCGAACTAGGATACCCACCTGCCCAGTCCACACTGCTGCCCCCCCCCCATTCCCTAGTCTGATCTTGTAAGTCTACATCCATCTCATAATATATATCCTACAATAAGAAGAGATCTGCATCTAGTCCCTTTAGCCAACCAAATATGTACTTTCGCCAAGCTGCCCCCCTCAACCCATTCATATTCAAAGAGAATATTCTAGTTATACTATTCATATTGAATAATGTTTGAATTGGAGAACCCAGCCTAGTATTTCATACTCATCTCATCCCCAGTCAGATCCAAGTACCACTCTGCTTCCAAGTCACCTTCTACTACAGCCTGAGCATCCAATGCCTCCAAGATTTCTTAACATTCCACCCCATTCACCACTTCTATCTCTGTCTGATAATCCACACAGACCACTCTCTACTTCTCCAACCTCTTCCTCGAACTCCACAAGTATGCTGCCCAGTCATTCACAATTACTTAAAGTTCCTCCTCCCTCTGATCATCTACTTAATATTCAATCGATTCCAAGAGTACCACCAGAATCTCATTTCTAACCTTCCTCGGTACCTCCTCACTATGAAGAATTTCCTCCCAATACCTCTCTTCCATAACCCAGAAGTCCTCTCCCCTCAGCTCCTCTGCTGCTACCCCTTCCAGAGTCTTCTACAGCTACTTCTCCTCATTTACTGCCTCTGCCATACTCTGGGCAACCCGATCAACCCCCACCCCTGGGTCCACCAAAGTGCTCCTCCTCACTGACACATCTCATTTCTCCTCTGGTATATCCAGTAGTTCCTCCTCACCCCCTGCCCCACTTGGGACACTATACTGAGGGTGTACTTCTTTGCTCATTTCTGTACCTGCCTCCATACCACCCTATCTCTCCTCCCTTGATCTACCCTGGGCCCCACCTTGGGCCATCCTGTGCTCCTCTGCTCAGGCACTCTCTCACAATCCTGCTCTCCCTTCTTCTGTGCTGTCATCAGTCCCACCTTTACCCAATTTCTCCAGTAGCTCCTTCTGGATTCGCCTTCCTTACATCTTCTCCCAGATTGTCCAGTCCATCCTGACCCTCTTTCCATCAACCATTTCCACCACTGTCTTAGCTTCATACTCCTTTCAAGCCAATTGCCTCCTCTCAACTGCTCTGCCAGATCCTCAAGAGCCTCTAGTAAATCCTCCTCCTCTTCCTGAGTCCCTTTCATCCATGTGACCTTGCACTCCACCTGTCCCCACTTCAGAGTCACCAGCCAGTCCCTTGTCTTCTCCATGTTCTCCTTTCCAGCCAGCCTCACCTAGATGTCTACATCACCAGTCCAGAGTTCCATACCCTCCCAGACCTTGAACCTGATGTCCACAATCTCTTTATACTCCCTGACCACCTCCACAATCAACTTCCTGGCCCTCTCCCTTGATACCATAGGAAGATCCAATACCATCAACTATACCACTTGGGGATCCCAGTGCATACACCTGACTATTAGGACCACTATTCTGCCCACTGTTACCCCCTTCTCCATGGCCACCAACAATGTCTCCTCTTCCTCAAACCCAACCTCAACCCCTTCTTTCCTCTTCAAGAACTTCACTGAAGTCACCCCCTTTACCTCCTATATCACCAGCCCCAAGATCATCCTCACAGTCACTGCTAAGCTCCTGAAATACAGTGTGATGGCAAATTCTGACCTTGATTTCTTGAGTAACGGTGCTGATACCATGTCCATCACACCATCTGCCAGGTCTCCAGGCCTCGTGCCTACCTCCTGTCCTGAACTGCCAACCACTATCACATCTGGATTTTTTTCCAGATCCCCAGTCACAGCTCCATCAGTAGTCACATCTCCAGCCCCTACTCCCCCCCCTTCCCTACTGCCCAACCCTCTCATAGGGGTGCCTCCCTATCCCTCAACAGTAGCTATCAATGCCTTTCTCAGGCCCAGCCAACTATTCAGACCAGAGGCCATTCTCTCCATCTTCACTTTGTCTACAAAGATCATTCTCTCCCCTCCACATTGCCTCAGTCTACCTCTTCCTCCTCTACCAGTGCCATGGCCAGCCATAGAAGGCCCTGGCATTCCCAAACCATCCCCCCTCCTCCTCCCTATATACTGCCAGTCAAAGGCACTACTGCCCCCCTGGCTGATATGCTCACTAGTACATTTATTGCTGTCTATGTTGCTAGTCGCCTTTCATCAAAAATAATGTAGAAAGTGTTGTCTGAGTCTTGTGTCATCTAAATGTTACTGGTGAAAGGTGTGAGGTATAGTAGGTATCTCTCTTCTTGTCTGGGGTGGTGGCGAATTTCTGAACTGGGCAGTAGTCTCTTCCTTTAATTTCCTTTACTATATCTTCTAGGTAGGCTGTCATTTTGGCAAACTTCTTAGTGAGTTCCTCCATGGGGTCACTATTTCTCTGTTATTCAGTAGCTCTTACTTGAGGTGTGTTTTGATTGATCACTATGATAGAGATCATACTGGTTGTCTTGGGTACTTCAATTCTGACTCCAGTGACTCTCTCCATTATATAGTCTTGTAAGTGTCTGGCTATCCAGTATCATGGAGCATAGGTGATCTTCTGTATTGGATCTAGGACTATTGGTGATGAGTGGATAGCCAAAGCTATCTCTGGGTGGATTTCTTTCATAAAGGTTGCTTCAGCTACTTAATCCCTGATAGTGGCAGTATAATCTACAAGGATCATCTAATATCAAATTCTGATGTGGAATATATTTGGATCCTCACTCATTCCTTAGTATATTATGTTGAGCTGATCTTTTAGTACCTGCTTGATCTCATCTATGTAGTATATAGCTTGGAGCCAGGTCTTTTGTACTGCTAGCATAGCATCACCATCATTCCCTATATGGGTTGCAGCTATGAATACTGCTCTTGCTAGTCCTCAGAGACTGAAGGGTATGAGAGTTACTTGCTGCCTTGCTGTCAGACCCATTATAGCAGCATATTGCTTGAAATCATCAATAAAGATGATGATTGACTCATCTGAAGTATAACTATAGAATACTGGTGCTCTTATATCCATCTTGTCTAGATGTTTTGGTTTAATTTGTATAGTTGTTTGAGTAGTAGCAGTTGTTCATTATTTAGCTTGAAAGTGAGAGATTTGTCTTGAATCATTAGTTAATAGGTATTAAGTTATAACATAGTGAATGCTTAACCTTGAAAGTATGTCAGATTTCTGTATCTTAAAAACTTGATCTTCTTTGACTCTGCCGAGTCCTCAGGATGCAGGAGTGGGTGAGTTCAAAGTATATCTGCCTACAGGCTTACTAGTTTCTTTGTTTTCTCTTTGCATTGAACTATTTCAATCTGAGGTTTATTTACTCTAAGATATTGGATTATTTATATAAGTTTGTTAGCTATAAGGTAGTTATATTATGAGTCATTTTGCTAATAGCAAAGTATTCACTAGTAGTAAAGTATTTACTAATAGCAAAGTATTTGCTAGTAACAAAGTTCTATGACTGCTATTTATGTAGCTATACTATATTGAGAATTGGGTTCAGATACCACAATCAAATGTCTAATTCCTCTGATTCATATTCTTAATTCAGATCAACTGTCACACTATATACTCTTAGTTTAGAGCTGCAGTTCTTTTTTCTGCTATAGGGTAAGTATTTCTATATAGTCCTAAAGAGCTTTATGTATATTCTTCAGTACTTCTTCCTTTTCTTAGATGACATTATGGATGGAGTAACTCTTTCACTTGATGAGAAAAAACTACTTGACTATTTTAGTATATTTGTAGACCTTATAGTCAAATACTTCCTCAATTTTGAATTTCTCATAATCATTGATCCTAATTAGAAGTGGTGATAGAACAGTATACTTAAGAAATAAGTTTGTATAATAGTCTATCAGTTAACTGATATAAAATACTTGGTGAACTCAAATATTGTAGAGGAGTTATAGCTTATAGTTGACTTTACTGACTTTTTCCACAATCTTATATAGTTCAATTCTTCTTATACAGAGCTTTTTGAATAGTTGCTAGGCCAGAGTATCTAGATAGAAATGGTCTATTCTATAATAACTCTCACTTTTACCCCTCTCTTATTCTTTGGATAATTAGGGAAGTAAGACTATTACTTAGGGAATTAGTACACAATGTGTACCAAGAAGCCTTCAATTTGAGGAAGCACTTGCTTAAAAGTAGTTATAGCAGCAGTGCCTTATCTTTCAAAGATCTTTCTCTTTTGCTCTATCTTTCAAGAATCTTGTTCTTTGCTGTGTACAGACTGAATTCACCTTGGAATTCAGGTTCAATGGGTTTACTTAAGTCTTTGGGGATTTATATACCAGTCTCAGTTCTGGCAGAAGTTAGCTAGGCTTCTGGAGTTTAGTCAGAAACACTAGAGTTACTTAGATATTATTACTAAGACTCAGGGGAATGTGTGTATGTGGAGGGGAGACTTGATTCTTATATCAAAGACTGAACTAAAACTGCTTTATTTCAGATGGAAACTGGGGGGTATTTATACAAGTTGGTCCACGATTTCTGACTAAGTATGAGTGACTAATTTGGTAACTATAATGAGGTTTGTGATTGTAACCTTTGTTAGGTGGTTTTTGGCAAAAACAACTTTGTGATCAGGATCTCAATTACTAGGCAATGATCAGCTGCTGTGGTAACAGTTTCTGTGGCACCAATTGTCAGGGATAAACTGGATATCGTTTTTTCATGTCATTTTCTGCATCATTCATTCATTCGTAATATCATATGTCGTGCTCGATCGTATGATGACGTCATCATTCGCCGGGTCACATGACCACTCGTCGCGTCTCGTCCGTTCGTTCTATTACATATTCTAAGTATAACTATGTATATCATTAATATTATAGGAGACTTTCCTTCACTTCAAGTTTGTATATTTGGTCTGATAGTTCTGTACTTCTATAAGAGCATCTCTTGTCATTTGTATAAGATCAGAAATGTTTTCAGTCAAATCTTGAGCTATTGGAACTACTAATTTTGCAGTAGTACTTAGGATTCTTAGGTATTATCTATGATTTAGGAAGAATGGAGTCTTCTTTATAGAGATTTGTTGGCTATTATTATAGATAAACTCAGCATGGGCCAGGTATTTGCCTCAATCATTTTACTTATAATAATAGAAAATGCTGAGCATCTGTTTGAGAGTTCTGTTGATTCACTCAGTCTGACCATCAGTCAGAGAGTAGTAGATAGTAGAGAACTTCTGTTTGGTATGATAGAGAGAGAAGAATACTTTCTAGAAGTTGCTTGTAAACTTGATATCTTAGTTAGATACAATAGTACTAGGTATACTATATAGTTTAAATACTTGGTTAAGAAAGATCTCAGTAATCTCAGAGACTGAGGCAGTAGTTTTGGTGAGTGGTAAATATGCTTATTTGCTTAGGCAGTCCATGAATACTACAATAGCATCTCATCCTGTCTTAGTCTTGGGGAGCTGGACAATAAAGTCTATAGCTATCTAATCTTAGTTATGACTAGAGATAGGCAGAGATTATAGAAGTCTTACTGATAACTTGTTACTGCTTTTGAACCTTTGGTACATCTCACATGAGGTTATAAAATCTTTGATATTCTTAATCACCTTGGACCAGTAGAACTCTCTTGAGAGGAGAGTGTAGGTCTTTTCAAAACCAAAGTATTCTACTGCAGGAGTATCATAGAGTTTCTATATGATCTTGAGTTACAGAGCATCATTGTTAGGTACTACTACTCTGTTATAGTCTCTATAGATAAGTCCATCATAGTAAGTGAATCTTTTGAATATTCTTTTCATAGATTCTGGGACCTCAGCCTCAGGGTCTTGGCAGAATTGAAGGAATTTCACCAGAGAGCTGTCTTATTAGTAGTTATTCTTGATAATCTGAGTGAGGTCTCTAATGAGTTTGATCATAAGGACAAGTTTATCTTCCATATATCTGAAGAAACCATCAGTCACTCAGTTGGTTTTATCTGAGATATACTTGATTTCTATATCAAAGTTAGTAATAATTTCCATTTACTAAGCTTATCTGTGGGTCAGTATAGGCTATATGTAAATATACTATAGAGTATGATAATTAGTATAGGCTACAAATAGTTGTCCTAAGAGAAAATAGTACTATTTTTAGAGTATAGTAATAATGGCCAGGAGTTTCTTCTCATAGATAGTATACTAGATCTCAGCTAGCTTGAGTTTTTAAAAGAGATAGACTACTGGGCAATCTTCTTAGCTGAGTACTACTCCAGGATGGAGCACACTGAATAGACCTGCACTGGCAAAGCAATGAGGGGGAGATGTTGTGGGGTCCAGCTATGTGGCAATGGGATAGACTGCTTCTGGGGGGTATTCTACTTGCTGAGTTTGACATTGGTGAAGGAGTGGAGTGTTAGCAGGGACTTGGTCAGGATCTATGGCCAAGTAGTTGGCAGGCAGTGAGGATTGGCAAGGAGTGGAACTGGGCAGGAGTCTGGTCATAGAGTGCTGAGGTGCAGAGGTGGCTTTCTTCTAAGTTCTGGGTGGTATGGTGGCAGATGCTGAGGAGGAATATCATGTTGAATTTTCATACTGGACATCTGGTAGTTGGTGGATGATTAGATCTTAAGGAGTGTCATAATGTAGAGCAGGTTGGAGGATTTGTGCAGATGTCAGAACATTGGCTGGGAGAGTGTAAGATTCTAGGGAACTTTTGGATAGTGGTAGGAGACCAAATGGGTGTGAAGAAGAGACTGGATAGAGAGAGAGGTCACTGGGAAGATTTGAAATCTCAGTTAGTGGATGGTGTGGGCAATGGATGGCTCACTATAGGGTGGGTTTTAGCTGTATGGGTAGGGCTGGCTGGATATTGGCTCTTTGTTTTTGAGGAGGGACAGCAGTTAGGTATATAGGAGAAGTTATTAAGATAGGAGGAGTTGATGGAAGATTTGCTAACTAGGTGGTGGGTTGGTTGGGGTCTCCAGAGTGGGTGACATTGCCATCTAGTGAAAGGGATCTGTGAACAGAGTGGTGGGCAGGTGAATGATAAAGTGGTCTTTTATTGAGAGAGGGTGGGGGGAGGTGGAGAGCCCCCTAGGGGGATTAGGTAGGGGTGGGTACAGTGTATTATATAGAGGATAGATAGTGTCTTAATAAAGAAAGGAGTCCAAGTGACTATAAAAAAAAAAAAAAAAAAAAAAAAAAAAAAAAAAAAAAAAGAGAAGCAAACTCCACAACTGCTACTACCCAGGAATTTTTAAGCCATATCTCAATAGCTTTCTCTGCAGCAAGAGCAGTAGCTACTAAGTATATTATATCTGATAGATATCACCATACTCCTATCTGAACCTCCCTCTACTATTGGTCAGTTGTATACTATACCACTGAAGATATAAAAATAAATAGGCAGATCATCCACTCTCAACTTCTGATCAAGAAGTAGGCCCATCTATTCAGCCAGAATCTGATATCCTCTTTGAAGGACCTAGTCAATATAAGGATATACTATCTCATCAGAGAAAGGAGTCAAATAAAGACTCAATAGAATACCAGTCTATTAATAGCTAATAAGAAACAGTAGGTATAGGAATTTACTAAAGACCCATAGATCAAGAAGATCAGACCCCAGAACCAACCCAGATACCTATACTGAGGTTTGATTTACCTACTCTCACAAGACTCTTTGATCTGATCTTCAGAAATTAAGTAACTCCAAGTTACTCAGCTCTATAATCTCAGTAGACTGAATAGTTATCAGGAGAATCCACCTTCACAGATCTACTACCAGTAGTCAATATAATGACAGATATCAATATTCAGACCCTAACTGCTCAGCTAACTATATGAGTGGGAATAGTAGGACAAATTACTGAACAGAACAAGCTAATCAAGACCTTGAGAATCTCAACTTTTAGTGAAAAGAACAGTAATATTGAAATCTTCATCAATGTAATAGATACTGAATACTAAGCAAATCAAAGAAATGATAACTAAGTATCTACAGATGCTCACCAATAATAGAGATAGTACACTTTAATAGTTATTTACCACATCAGTAGCATAAGTAGAAACTGTAGTAATATTCTTTACTGAAATAGCAGCTGAGTTCTGATATATCCCAGAAGAATACTCAGTAATCTAGAAAGACTACTCTCAAGTCAATAGATAAACAGTTGGCCAAAACAGACCAGATTAGGATTACTATATAGTAGGCCTAGAACTCAAGACCTTATTACTGAATAAATTCTGAAATACAACTTATATATTAGAAACTTAGAATAAACTAACCCAGATAAATAGTGAGGAGAACTTAAAAACCTTTGCTACCAAGATAGATATCTATCTCAAGACTGTGAGACTTACTAATCAGAAAAACAATTTAGCCATTAATAGCACTAGAGCTAACCATCTCTTTATTACTCTACTAGACTGGCTCACCTAAAAGATCAAGTAACAAGATCTTCCTCAAGAATGTCTATATTACTTATGATACTTTGCTTAAGTATAAAGAAGAGCTTATAAAATTCTTGCTACATAGACTTTATGAAATCTAGAACATTAGAAGAATAACCAGAATAAGAGAAATTCCTCTAAAAGGAATAACTAAAGAGATCAAAGAAATCAGTAGAACTCTAGAGAACCAAGACCCCTCAAAAAGAATGAAAAGAAGTAGCTCTGTGAAAAAGTATTGTGCTTTATTTACAAGAAGGCAAGATTTACCTCCTTTGATATTCTGAGAAGAGAAGCAGAAACTATCCAGAAGAACTCAATAATCAGAAGAACATCACTATTATTAGAGAAGAATCAGAAAAAAAGAACTCTGAGAATATCATCAAAGTATAGATGATATAATATAAGGTTACTATCTCTACTAAGGTCTATCTCACTGATATGAATACAACCTCTATAGTAGCCAGGACCTCACTATTCTACCAAGCAATAATGCTATAGTATGTATATACTGGAATTACAATACAAGCTTCCAAGAGAATATACATCTATTATGCTAAACAAAGTAGCCTGGCTAAAGAATTCAACATTAGACTAAAAGGAGAAGTAGTTGACCAAGGTTTTACTGGTGAAGGATGGTATAACAATTTCACAGTCATATTTAGTTTTAGTATATTTTCACATCTTTTAGTTAGTCTTTTCTTGTTATTTCTTGAATATTCTACTATATTCTGCCATCTTCTACTTGCTTAGAAATTTTCTCTCAGTGCTCAGATACCACTAGAACAATCTTGTTTTTCCTTGGTACCAAGTATCTTATCTTAGCTAGTTATGGAACCTTTTGGAACATTGTAGAATAATATTAGTCAGCTTTGCCAAGAACCTATTTCTTGGCATTTCTCTTTCTTTCCAAGATCCTTCCAGATCTTTCTTTCAGATTATATATAAATATCCTTGTTCTCTACCTAAATAAAGCTCAGAATATTTTCTCTTAGAAATCCTTCAAGAATACTTGAACCTTTAAGTATCTCTTCAAGCTACTTTAGGCTAACTAGAACTTTCAGATTTAGCTACTTTCTCTTAAAGAAACTAGAACCATTACACTTGATAGCAGTGGTGTCATTTTTTTTTTTTTTTTTT
>RBNI01000657.1:0-28164 GCA_003990745.1 Jimgerdemannia flammicorona | reverse complement strand
TTTTTTTTACCAGTCCATTCTCTAGCACCATTATCTCACACTTATGCCAGTTGAGCTTCGCCCCAGAGTGAGCCTCATACCATTCCACTGTCCCTTTAAGTGCCTTGACATCTGCCACTGACCCAAGTCCAACCACCATGTTATCAGCAAAGGCCCCCACCTTCCACACTATCCCATAAATAGAGAGCCCTACCACCTTTTGGCGAATCCTATCCATCAAAGGCTCTAATGAAAGGGCATATATGTAGAACAGGGGACAAGGGTCCCCCTGAGGAACTCCTCTTCCCAAGGAAAATGCCAGACCTCAGTGACCATTATACATCAGTGCTGCCCGACTGCTATCTAGCAGATTCAATATAGAAGCCTGAAATCTTGAGGGAACACCAATTCTATCCAACACCTTGCCCAGCCAAACCCTCTGTACACAGTCATAGGCCTTCTCCTGGTCCAAAAAGACCAACCTTCCATCCAGTCCACAAGCCTGGGCCCCTTCAATGATACCATGCACCCATGCAGTCCCATCTCTTATAAGCCTGCCCCAACAAAGCCCCTCTGCTCCTCCCCCAACACCTGTTGGGCAATCTTCTGCAGCCTTGCGACAATCACCTTAGTCACCATCTTTCTGTCCATATTCAGAAGCATGATCAGTCTCTAATTCTTTCAGTCTTCCCTCCTCTCCTTATCTTTGTACAATAAGGCCACCAACCCAAGGTCCTGCTCTCCAACCCACTCACCACTCTGAAGAACATGGTCACAAAGAGCAGCCATCTCATCTAAAACTCCAGGGACCTTAACCATCTTCTTCCAGAAGTCCCACCATAACCCATCCTCCTCTGGTGCTATTCCTAGCTTAGTTGCCGCAAGGATACTCTGGATCTCCTCTCCTTGCACCAGTAAGATCAAGTCACCTAGTCCCTCCACTTGCAGTGGCTCCCACTCCTCTAGTGTATCTTCAATCACCTTCTCATCAGCACCCCCTTCCCTCTCACTCCACAAACCCTGCCATCTCTCCTTCAAAACCCCTAGGATTTATTGTGTGCCATGTACTATATCCCCCTCAGCATCTAAGACTCCATCCCACCTATGTCTTACCCTCCTAGCTTTAAGGAGTATTGGCAGGTATCTAGTCTACTGCTTACCCTCCTCAAGCCCCTGCCACTATAGCCTAGCAGCCATTCCCGACATATGAGCCTCCTCCTCATCTCGCAACACCTGTTGCAGTTCTACTATCTCCAATTTTGCCTGCTCTGTCCTCCAATCCTCCATCCCAACAGAAGTAAGCAATTCCACCCACTCCATTTGCAATCTCCTCAGCCTGCTGGAAGCACACCTCATGTGCTTCCTCCTCTGTCACCCTACTTCTCTACCTGCTCTACCCTAATAGCTCCTTGCAGCCTCTTTTAATCTCATCCAATGGACACTGGCAGACAAACCTTCCCACTTCCAGGTAGAAACCTTAGCCTGAATGTCCTCCACCCATTGGTCCTACAACACCTTCTCAGCCAGCAGGGAGGAGTTAAGGTACCAATGTCCGGGTCCATCTCCACTCCCCCCAAACTGTCCCTGCCCCAAAAGTCCCCAGTGATCTGACCATGGCACTACACCACCTCCAGTATCTTCCAAATACCGGAACCCCAACACTTGGCTGTCAGAATTCAATCAATCTTTGTGCCCAGGCCATTTACCCAATGAGTGTAGACCCTGGTGTTGCCCCACCCTTTTCTGCATATATCCCCTAATAAGCTCAAATTCTCCACCTCCTCTCAAGCATCCAGACCTCCACTCCTCCCCCCTGTATTCCTCCCTCCATCAGTTCTGTCCAGACACTAATCCCGAACCATATGAAAGTCTCCACCAAAAACATCAACCCCTTCCTCCAGAAGAATACCCTCCTCCAGCAGCTCCTTAATCCATACAGTTCTCTCACCCCTAACTGCTGGACAGTAGCAAGAGCCAACCCTCACTGACTCCCATCCTGGCTGATGCCAATCCCCCCAGACCAAGTGATCACCCCAGCTCCTAATTTCCCCCAAGTCCCCTCTACCCTTTCTCATCAGAATCGCCACTTTTTCAAACCAAGCAGTAGCCCCACCCCATTCCCTAGTCCACTCTACTCGATCATCCTCATCCTCACATCACACATCCTATAGTAAAAAGAGATCAGCCTCTAATCCCTTGAGCTAAGTAAAAATGTTCCTACACCACCCAGCTCCCCTTAACTCATTCATATTCAAAGAGAAAATGTTGGTTGTACTGTTCATAGAAAATAATGTTATATGGTGATCCCATCCCCTACAAGTCCACAGTCAGCTCCTCCTGCACCAAGTCCAAGTTATGTTCTGCAGCTAGTTCCCTTTCTCCAGCCTCCCATACCTCCAACCCTCCCGGAAGTTCCACCAATACCTTATCTTCTCTCTTCTCAAAATCCTCATGATACTCCAGACAGGCCTCCTACCAGAGCTGCAAACCATGATGCTCTGCCCAACAGTAGGAAGCCTGCTCACTAGTAACAACCCCCAGCTCCACCTTCCTCACCTCATCAACCTCATATCCCTCCTCCTCCAGGAAGATCACAAGAATCTCCCCCTTCAGCACCTCCATTACTCCATCTCCATGCTGAATTCATGTCCAATATTCCTTAGGCATTACATGCAGGTCCACTTCTTCCAACTCCTCAGCCGTGAGATTGTCCATCACCTTGTTCATCCACAGCAGGTTCCCCACCTCCTTCTCTCCCAGAGTTCCAGGCCTCCCTGTATCCAACATCATGGTATCAGCTCCTACACTGGCAGCCTCATCCCACTCCTCCTCTGGGACATCCACTAGCTTGTCCTCACCAACTGCCACCACCTGTCTCCCTTTTGCCACATCTGAGACTCCTAAGGTTACTCACTGGGCCCCCTTCATTAGCACATCTTCCACTGCCCCTCTCTTTGCCACTGGGCCCCTTCTAATAAGAGGGGGGGGGGTGGTATCCAACTTCTGCTCCCAGACTTCAAACAAACCATCTGCATACAGGTCCTTGGTTGGCACCTTCACAGCCTCTTCCTTGTTTGCCTCCACCTCCCCTCCTCCTTTACTAGCCCAGACACTGGCTTCAGCACCCCCAGCCTTCTCAGCCTTATCCACTGTCTTCTTAGCCCCACCACTCATACTTGCCAACAGCTCTCTCTGCTGCCTGCACCCCTGGGCCCACTCTCACTGCCTCTTGTCAGTTCAAATTCTCTTTCTATCAACTATCTCCAGATGTGTCATCTCCTCATACAATTTCCAGGCCTTCACCCTCCTCTCAACTACACCACTCAACTACTCCTGTACTTTCAGCAAGTCCTCTTCCTCCTCTTCACTCCCTCTCACCAATGACACCTTACAGATGAAGGCCCCCCACATAAACACTGAGGGCCAGTCACTCATCTTCCCCATAGCCTCCTTATCTGCCAGTCTAATCCTCACATCCACATCACCAGTTCGAATGGAGGTCCCCTCCTACACCTGAAAACTGATATCTACCACATCACCATACTCTGCCATTACCTCCTCCACCCTCCTCCTAGTCTCCTCCTTCATCACAGTAGGCACTCCCTTCACTAGCAGCTGCACCACCCTGGGGTCCCACCTCAGGCAGTACATCATAGGAACTATCACCTCACCAACTACCACTCCAGTCTTCATCACATCTTTCAGTGGGCCCACCTCCTCAAAGCCCACCTTGACTCCTTCCAGGCCCTTCAAGAACTTCACCAAGGCAGCTCCAGCCACCTGCTTCAAGACAAGCTCCAAGACCATCCTCTCCATCACTGCCAAGCCACAGAAGTACAGTATCACTACAAACTCTGAGATCAACTTCCTGAGTAATGGTGCCACCGTCAGCCCCATTACACCATTGGCCAGATCTCCCTTCTGCATCAGGGCCCCCTGCTCCATACCTCCATCAGCCATCACATCTCTTTTTTTTTCCTGATTGCCCATCACACTACCATCAGCAGTCCTATCTCCAGCCACAGCACCTCCAGCACCTATGCTTGCATCCCCCCCCTGAGTACCACTCTCCCTCCCTTGGCTCACCTTGCCCTTCCCTACTACAGCACCAGCCCTAGACCCAGCTGGCCACCCACTCTCCTTTACCTTATCTGCAAAGCTAGGGGGGCCCAGCCTCCCACCACTGCTACTAGCCACTGATCCACTTCCAGAACCCTTATCACCCTTCAACCCTCCAAAGGCCCCCATCCCCAGGCCATAACCCCTCCTGACCTGCTGCCAGCCAAAGGCCCCAGGTCCACCTGACCCAGTACACCCATTGGAACTCTTGCTTGATGATATGTTTATAATGCCTTTCCTCCACTTTGTGTCGAAAAACCATTGCTTGAAGTTTGTGTAACATGAATTGTACAGGAGAAAGATGACTCTTTATATAATCTGTGATACACCAAGAGAATATCTTGTTGGCAATGGCAAAAGAAAGAAGGTGCTGCACCAAAATGAGTATACTCCAGATATAGTCAAAGGTATCAGAAATCACAAAAAAATAGAGAAGATACTGATCAGACAACAACAAAAGAACAACTTATCACTATTGCTCTCCTCCCACTATATTCATATGTACAGCAAACCATACTGGGCTAGAGGGTGAGAAGTTAGGAGATAGGGGACCCAGACCATTGCTGGCCAAAACTGCATAACCAGTATAGTAGTAGAGAAAGGAGCAATGGCTCTCCAATGCATCCAGCAAGTTCTTTTCTTCCTCCAGTATCCCTTTCACTCTCAAGATCTTGTACTCCATAGATCTCCATTTGAGAACTACTGGTCAGTCTCTTGCCTTTCCTATATTCTCTTTGTCTACTAGCTATACTCTGATATTCACATCTCTTATTCGATCCAAAATCCAATATCTACACTATTCTCATACTCTTTGATGGCCTTTACAACCAATCTCTTGGCCATTGTTTTCAATACTATAGAAATATCTAATACTGTCAGCTGTACCTCTCAGAGATCCCAGCATAAGTAACAGATCATGGAGATTACTATCCCCCCCATCACTCCTCTCTTCCCCATTGCTTTCAACAGCACATCCTCTTCCTTAAAGCCTATCTCCACCTCTTCCAGACCCTTCAAAAACTTCACTGATGCTGCTCTCTTCATCTCCTGGATCGGAAGCCTTTGAATCATTCTCACTATTACTACTAAGCCTCAGAAATATAATATAATAGTGAATTCTGACCTCAATTTCTTGAGTAATGGTGCCACCACCAGGCCCATTATACTATCTACCAGATCTTTGAACCTCATGCCCACCTCTTGTCCTGATCTACCATCAACCATCATATCTAGATTTTTTCCAGATTAGTAGTCCCCTTGCCATCAGTAGTCCTGCTCCCTTCAGCCACTATACCCTCAGCCCTGCTGCTCTTACTACCATGGGCTGCTCCCTCAGTCTCTGTAGCCCTTACTGTCTCCTTGCCCTTTCTCAGCCAGCTCTCATGTCCAGTCATCAGACAATCTACCTTCATCTTATCCATAAAGCTTATCCTCTCAGTCTCTTGTCCTCTAGTACTGTCTCTTCTCCTTCTATATCCTCTAACCAGCAAGCCCTGCATACTTCCCCCCAAGCCATGACTCCTCTCCAAATACTGCTAGTAGAATATATTAGGACTACCCTATCCAGTATACATATTAGAATATACCTATTCTCTAAAAACAATATCTTGAGTATTGCCAGAAATTTGTATTACTCAAATATTATTAGAGAAATGTGTACTGGAGATCTCCTATATTTATTTGTCTCAACTATATTCTACCCTTGATCCTTGAATGTTTTGGAAAATCCCACTCTTATTTATTATAAAGGTGGGAATTTCTGCCAACTGTACAAGATCTTTTTAACTTTTTACTAGCTGAAATTCTTAAATATATCATACTTGAAGATTTTACTCTTTCTCAGCTTTATCTCCTTCTCTTCTTCACTAGTAGAAATATTATCTTAGATAATATCTCAACTACTTTTTTAAGTTCTATATTTTGATCTATTTTTTAAATACTTCTCTTTGTTCTTCTATAGGCTACTCTACTACTTTCTTCTTAAGTCTTACTAGTTGCCTCTTATAAGAGTTCCTGGCAGATATTCTTCTTAGAGATAACTATTGAATTCTCATTCTTTCTCTTCCTCTAAATCTAAAGTGATACTATTAGTCATTTTACAGTTTCTGTTAGCATTGCTTAGATGAGCCTTTTTTTTCAACTAATTCATAATAAATATAAGGTTCTCATTTTATACTAGTAGCTATAATCCAACTTTACTCTACCCTCCTCTACCTCAATATACTCTCTCTCTCCCACCTCTATCTTCTAAAAACTATCAAATTGATAACTACCTCAGCTCACCCACTACTTCTCTTATATATTACTTCTACCAGTCAGTAATAGTGATCTCCTTAAAACCTCCATTATCTCTATCAGTCTGATAGAATATCTATCATCAAACTCTCCCATCTTACTATCTTTTTCTCTAAAACCATCTATCTTCAATCCTTGCTTGACTGGTCTTTACACTTGGTCTCACTAATATATTTATAGGAGTAGTGGACTTCTTCTCTATAAGTATAGTAGGTTTTTTAAATTTTGTCTATAGTGGTGTCAAACTTCTAAACTAGATAATAATCTCTTTCTCTAATTTCCTTCACCATATTTCTGAGATAAGTACTCATTTCAACAAACTTCTTAGCAAGTTCCTCAACTGCTCTGTAATCTTTAGTTGAGGTGTATTTTGATTGATTATAGTTGTGGAAATTACATTAGTCATCTTGGATGCTTCTATAGTATAATCTTGAAAGTATCTAGCTAACCAATATTACTGAGTATAAGTTATCTTCTATACTAAGTCAAGTATTATTAATATTGATCAGATCATTATAACTATCTTCAGATAAATTCTTTTATAAAGATTACTTTAGTTACTTGAACTTTAATAGTATTAGTATAATTAGTCAAGATTATCTAATAGTAGATTCAAATATAGAAGATGTTTAGATCTTTATTTATTCTTTAGCAGATAGTATTGAGTTAGTTCTTTATAGTTTGCTTTATTTTATCTATATAGTATGTGGCTTATAAACAGATCTTCTGAACTATTAGTATTATAGTATCATCATTTTTGATATGATTTATAGCTATAAATGCAGCTCTTGCTAATCCTCACAGACTGAATGATATTAGAGCTATCTATTATTATACTGATAGAGTCTTTGTAATAGGAGATTACTTGAAATTATTAAGGAAGGTAATGATTGATTCATCAGAGATATATCTATAAAATACTAGTGGTCTTATATCAATCTTATCTAAATATCTTGATTTAATAATAGTCATTCATTATTCTATTTGAAAGAGAGAGATTTGTCTTAAATTACCAGTCAATTAGTATTAAGTTATAATATAGTAGATATATATATTAGCTGAAGTGTGGTAGATTTCTTTATCTTGAATACTTAATCTTCTTTTCTTGTAGTCCTCAGAAGTAGAGGTGGGTAAGTTCAAAGTATATCTATTCACAGGCTTACTAGTTTCTTATTTCTTTATATTAAAATTCTTATTATTTGAATCTTGATAATTTGTAATTTATATATAGCTTATATATGATATATCAATCTTAATTATATCACTAATTTTAATATATCTGGATATATTAATCAGAGTAAAAAATATAGCTCTTTTTTAATCTCTCTCTACTTATTTATATATAATAAAAATTATGAGCACTGATTAGTAACTAAAAAAACCCTCTCTAATACTATATACTACTCTATACTAAGATATCACAAAAGACAAACCAAAAGCCAGCATACTAAGCTTATCAAAAACATTTACTAGTATAGATATTATAATAAGAAATATAGTCTCTACTATTCTGATCTTTGATGAGAAAAACTATACTATTTGAATCTTCTATATAATAATTCTTCTTATTGAGTAAAGCTTGGCAGAGTATATAAAACTATAAATGCATATTTAAGATTATAATATTACAAATAATTACTAAGTATTATATAAGATTATATTTATATTATCAAATTCCCAAATGAATTATATAATATATATATACTACATATATATGATAGTCTATGAGGCATAGAAAGCTCTATATAATTATTGTACATATATAAGTATCTATGTCAAATTGATTCTATCTGAAATCTTAGTTATTTAATCTACAAATAAAGCTGAATAACAATGAGAGTATCTTTAAGTATGCTGATTATATTGACAATCTAGTGAATTAAGTGAATTCTCACAACATATATATGGAATATATAGATAATAAAGACAAGGTCCTGGTACTTATAAGAGATCTTCTAGAAATATATAATATTGTCATTAAAGCCATATATGAGAGTTGCAAGCTCATACTCTACTCATGTAATAATGAGCCTCATCAATGAAGTTATGTACTAAGGAAATATCATAGAAGATAATGTGAAAGTCTTCTACAGATCATATAGACATTGTAAGAAATATTAATAAGATCAAAAATACAAGTCAAAGTTTGATAACAATTATCGTTACTGCAATAAGTATGTGTGTATACAAAATTATTACTATTGAAAGGAAAGAGGAGAGAAAAATAAGCACAGAAAAGGCCAGCAAAGATGTGGTAAAGAGAAGTATAATAATACAAATACTGCTGAAACTAAAAATAACAATAGTATGTTCTTTGCACAAACAACATATATAGATGATAGTTTTACTACCAAATCAGGTAACCTGCCATCTACTGCCAGCAACTTTTCATCTATAAACAGTCAGCAAAATACTTTTGGGCGGACAAAAAGTATTGATGTCAATACCCCAAGTAGTGTAAAAACTGACAAATATACATCCACTGAATGTGCCAACACAACTGATGACAATGATGTCTGGCTCATGGATTCAGGAGCCATACACAGCACACAGGGAATAGTTCTCTATGTGTGAGTCTTTACTGGCAGACAGACACCAAGAAACGCCATCACATGGACGTTTATCACTTGATCTCATTCGCGACTTCTAGTTCACGTTAATTGAATTGTTCTTCAGTCTCTACACCCAGGCCACGTTGGCTCGCTCCTCCAAACCACATCCAGTCCACCATCCCTCAGCAGTTCACTGTCTCTAGTGATTCACCATTAATATCTATTCTATCAATCACCAAGATTACGATTTGGAATGGTCGAATTTGGATTAAATTCACCCAAGCCACCGGACGTATGTATCTAGCATATAATATGGTCAATTCCCTCTGCTGACCTACACTATGCATCCATCAACTCATGTTGTCATAACATATCTCTCACTCTGCATAGGGTCTTTGGGATTGATATGCTTGCATTTTAATGTAATTCCAGCCCAGGTACCTTCATCTAATACAACAATCTCGCCCTCCAAACCTAGAAACTTTCCGGAGCGCTGGCCACCTTGCCCACATCAACATTCACGTTCCCTCTCCCCCTTCCCTGAAGGCCTTGTCGCGATCGGTGACCGCTTGTACACCGTCGGCGCCTTCAGCGTGCTGACTAGAATGGTCTTGTCTGAGTCAATGGATACTGCTATCCAAAAACACTCGATTGACATTTTAGAGGGGCCCAAGGGTTGTGGTTTGTATTACTTTACTTAAAAGTCTGGAGAAGATCGTTACGTAACCTGGTTTACAATTTTCGAAAGATTTCTTTGTCATCACGGCCCTCTTTGAAATCATATTTATATTTTCTCAATTATTTTAGATGTTCTCGCCTCCATCTCTAAGCGTATCGGCGCCGCTATCCCGATGTGCCGCAAATCGAACGTCGTCATCCGCTCCGACGACGAAGAAGAGGATGATGAGCCTGGATCATTGATTCGGGACCTGGGGATCCGCGTGGCCCCGAATGGTTTACAGAAAACCGCCGCCCGCTCAGGAACAAGGGAGTTGCACCCGGCGCGGACGATCAGTTCGGATCGACAAGAGGAGGATGCAGACACAACTTGCAGACCCGTGCGCGAAGAAAGATATAGCTGACGAGGGACCATCCCGTGCAAAAGGAAAAAAGAAGGGCCAATGCATCCGGTTCGGCAGAGGGCGACGAGGAGAAGGGGGAGAAGGGGGAGGAGAAGGAGGAAGAGGTGGAGGAGACGGAGGAGGAGGAGGAGGAGACGGAGGAGGAGGAGGAGGAGGAGGAGGAGGAAAAGGAGGAGTGATATTAGGAGGAGGAAACCGGATTGGAAAAGGAGTCGCTCTCTGGACACGAGCTTCAAACGGAAGCCGAGGTCGGACGACGGCGACGCGCGGGAGGATTGATCGCCGTCACCGAATTCGGTATGTCACAGTGACGCGCAAACTGCCGTCCATAGAACTCGGAGGTCACCGGTGATGAAGAAGAAGAGGAGAAGACATCGAATTGTCTCAGGACGTAATGAAGGAGAAAGCGAATGGGGCAGATAGTACAAAAGAGAATGAAAAAGGTGTGGTGGATAATGATGGGTGTTCATTGATAAAGCGAGTTTTGAGAGTTTTGGTAAAGAGAGGAGAGTGAACGGAATGAGACGAGGCAAAACGAAGGTGTTTACGCGAATGGCTACGAGGGTATGGTTATTGTCTGTTGGCATCTTGCTGGAATATCGGGAATACCATATCTCTTTCGTCTTGTTAAAAGGGGCGTTTTCTCTTTTTACTTTTTCCCCTTTTCTCTTTTGCCCATTCTTTTTACCCCATTTAGCTTCGTAATATTAGTGTGAATGCTTGTGTATACGCAAATATATATGTGTATGCGAAAATCTTTCGTATTGCGCTTGGTGTCGATGATGGAATCTCGTTTATCAGAATTATTAGCTTATTATTTATTGTGCTCATGTCGTGGATTCTGAGGTTTAATAGCCATAAACTCTTTCACGCAATATCAGTAACAATCCTGGCGAGGGACACCTTTAGTTATCAAACGATTTCAAGAAGTTGAATAATCCACAGTTTGTTTAATTGCGCAATATATATAGGAATTGATTTATGCTACGGGGAAAGTGCAAGATGGCACGGTGTTTTCCCACTGCATTACGACAATGACAACCCTAAAACTCACGCAGCATCAGCACCCCGTTTTGGCTGTTGAAGACGATCGTGTGAAAAGGTAGATAGAACGACGTATTGGGAAGGAATAGTGGTAAGTACATGAGGTAGTAAAAGTTTCGGTGATTATATTTTTTTTTTTTTTTTTTTTTTTTTTTTTTTTTGCTGGCTGTTGAAACAATATATTACCTTCTTCTTCATCGCCTTCGTCGTTTACCTCCCCTTCCTCCATCTCTTCCTCTTCCTCCTCCTCCTCCTCTTCCTGTTTTTCTTCACCGGGCTCTGGCCACGTGAAGTCTAAGGATTCTCTTGCGTTGTTGCGGAAACACTCCTCCACATCCTCCCAGTCTTGTGGTGTCATCTCAACGACAAGCTCCAACGAAGAAGCCGGGCTTGATGTATCGGCGGCCTGTGAGTCACTTTCTTGGGTAACGGAAGTATCGTGGTTGGCGGAGCCAAGTTGCGCGGAGCCGTTCTGATCCATATAGGACGAGTGAGATGGTTGGACAAAGAAAGCCATAAAAAAAAAAAATAAGAAAGATATTCCTTGGTTTTGCCGACGTCACTATAAAGATGTCATACAATTGTCAGTGATTCCGATCTGATTCATTTCGTGGCGCAACCCATGAGGGGGCTCGTTCGAGCCCACAGGTCAATGGATGCAGGAATGTCTTGGGCGCTTAGGTCTTTGGCGCCGTACGCCTTGTCTCTGTTTTGGGCTGCATAGTGGGCGTACATTTCCTTTTTTGGTCTCCTTCGCTTAACGCTATCTAATTCAGCGCTCCATGTACTATACGCTACTCTTCGTGCCATAACGTACATTCGCATTTGCTTTCATGTACATTTGCGCTCGCTATTTCTACCACCCTCCCTCCCCACACATGTATATAAGGGGCCGGTTTTTCTACCTTATGTTTCTTTTCTTTTCACCCAAATACATATTCCTTGAATCAAAAATCTTTCCCGGGTTTCTTTCTTCCCCCTTCGAACTCGTCGAACCTCTTGACATTATCGCAAAAGATTGAACTAAGCCAACCCCCCAGGAATCGGACTTGGGATACACCTCCTGATTTCACATAAGAGCCGCCCAGCATTTGGGGTTTGACCTCCTCGCCGCTTCCCTCGTCTGATCCAACTGGTTTATGACGTGAGACTTCTGTGTTGAGTAATATTACCTAGTTGAGGATTTTCGGGTTTATATCATGGATATAATCACCCTGTTCCGGCTTTAATGGCAAAATCCATTTCAGCAGGCCATTCCCACAGATTCCCATTAAACCGAAAATAAATTGAAAGGGCGATACTTGTAACTTTATATGATAAAATATCTTTTGCCATATGTTCTTTTTGATCTATTTAATGAACTAAATATAATTATTGTAAGTGTTTTTTACCTTGATGACTTTGTGCTTCTCTAATTGGTATTCAAACTGCTAGTAATTGCCAAATAAAAAAATTCCCCTAAGGATTTACCTAAAAGCGAATTATTTCCAGTTAGGCTACATAATTGGATTATTATGAAAAGTGGAAAATATTGCAAAATAGTATTAAAAGGACTGAATAATCCTATTCTCAATATCATATGACAATATTTTTCTATAAATATTGTATATTTACAATAAAAGTAATAGAGTTCAGATAGTATGTATATGCTATGAAAATGCTTTAGGTTTATGAAGACTTCCAAATTCCAGTAGCTTTTGATAAACACTACTGCTGTAATATTGATTACTATTGAATACAGTTGGTTGCATACTATATCTCTTATATATACTGAATAATTAAGATTTCTAAATATTTCTATCCACTTCACTGGTAAGATAAGTTGCCTCATTTCAATTAATAAGATAGTGGCTAGGTAATTCAATTATGTAAAATTTTCTATCAAATTAAAATAGACAATTTTTTTCTAATAAAAACTATTAAAGTATTTTTTGTATATAATATAAAATATATATCAGTGAACTAAGTAAAATATATATAAACTATACCTAATTAGAATATTGATATAATCTGGGTTAACAGATTGGTAAATATAGAAGTATATACTTCTCAGACCTACTATTTGCATAAATGAAAGAGCCAATACTACATGTCTAGGGGTAGTCAGACTAATAAATTAGATACTATCTACTACTATTATTGGCCAAACCTATGGTCTACTGATAAATAGATAAGATAAGCACTGTTATTGTTATAGTTATTTGAAGAAAGGCTGCTAGTTTCCAGTAGCTTGCCAATTGAATAATATGGTGAGAATAGCCTACAAATGCTAACAAGATAGTATTAATGATATAAAATGAGTAGATATATATACTACTAGTGAGTGAGATACTGACTAATAGGGATTAAATAGTATTAATAAAGATTATTCAAGAAAGAGGCTATAATAGACTGAGATAAAAGACAAAGTCATCAGACTAAGCAGAAAGTATCTATATTATATTATCTACTATAATATATAGATTTTTAAATATACTAGAGAAATCAAGAAGAATCTTACTAAGTTTACCTGTTTTTATATATAGTAGATATAATGCTTAGAAGGGAAAGATATCTATTGAATTCTATAATTGAGAAAAATAGAAACAATATATCTGCCAAACTAGATTGAATACTGTACTATTAAGAGTAGTGAGCTTACTAATATATATAAGACTATAGAATACTATATAACTGATAGTCTAAATCATTATATCAAATAAAATATCTAGTTATAGAGTACTCTAAATTTTCAGAGATACTGATAAATAATTAGACAGCTTTTCTATAGTTAAGAGGGTTGTAGATAGTGGGCTAAAATAGACTTGAGAATATATAGTATTGAAAATAGAGAGTATAGAATATTTTGTTGAGAGCTATACCAATAGACTGCTTAAAAGGCAGCTATATTATAGAAGTTGTTCTTAATGGTGATATGGGGTTTTTTATTATTAGTGAGCTATAATATTCAAATGACTCAATAGATAATCTTGTAGTGAGACTATAATCATCTTGACAATATTATAAGAGCTAAGATAATGATAGAGAGAGTTGATACTAGACTGTCAGTTAATAGTCTGGGTATAAGATCACTGATAGAAATAGAATTTGAATCAATGGCAAAGCTATAAAGAGATATAATTATAGTAGATAGAGATTCCTAAAAGTGGAGAGAGAGGAAATCACAGAATAATGGCTCAGCTAAGTTAGATATAAAAGAAATATATAGAGTCTAAATGTCAAATTCTATATTATGAAAAAGAAGAATAATATAATATAACAGATTACTTATAAGAAAGTAGTTGCAAGCTTAACTAAACAGTTAATACTTTGATACAGAGTTGACTATTATACTAAAGAATAATATATTGTGAATAAAAAGATAGTCTCCAAAGCACTAATGAGATATAGATTATAAGTATTTCTTTTCAGAAAATATTATAACTCAAAAAAAAAATAAACAGAGTAAAAAGCAATACAATATATACTCACAAAAAACTAGAACAATATATGTATAACTCAGAACTATAACTATGAAGGAATTTTCCAAGGTTACAAAGTATCCCAAAATATTAATAATATCTGAATTACTTATAAAAGACAAAATATATATTTTACTTATAGATGAAGAATATTAATATATATTGTGACAAACCACAAAACATAGCAATCTTGAAACCCAACCAGGTGATGTGAACATTAGCATAGCATAGTAACCAGTAACCACTGCTGCAGAAAATGTATAAATAACCAAGATAGCTAAAGAAAGGAAAACCCCTGATTGTGGCCATAACTCTAACAGTAGCTGTCACCCTGACAGTGAATAATACCTTATAAATAGCATTCTATAGTTAACCAGATAGCAACCAAGATAGCAACCACAATGTATAAATTACCCCAGAGACAAGAGTGAATAAACCTCAGTCCGAAAGTTGAATACAAACCAAAGCAAAAGTCAATTGTCTGGTATACTTAGGAGAAATGCCTGCCAAAAGCCACTTGATCCAGGAAGGATTGTAATACTTAGGAGATATACCTGCCAATGAGCCACTGCCAAGAAGTTGTGAGCTTGGTTCTCTTCTCTTCCACTTCGGTCCACTTTCCAATACAAAGAACAAGTCCATTTTTGGTCCGCTTGCCAGATAAGCTTGAAGTCTATTGCCAAGTTTAAGGAAGAACTTTACCACCTTTTGAGTTATCCACTGTATTCCCAGTTGAAGCTGCCAATTCAGAAGAATCTGCATTATTCAAATTATTTCCCAGAAGCCCACTGATTCTGGAGAATCTGCATCATTTACCATTTTCAAGTTATCTATATTTTCAGAAGAGCCCAATTCAGAAGAACTCATGCCCTCCAAATAGTATTCTCAGTTAAAAGTCAAGTCTGTGCCATCCAAGTTATTCATTGTTCTCAGTAAGCCTGAGAAGAACCTGCTGCTAGTGCAATTCCCAGTAAGAAGGATCTGTGCCATCCTCTATTCCCAGTGAGCCAAATCTAGTTATCCACCAAATTATTAGAACATCCTACATAAGGAACCCATCATGCTATACAGAGATCATCATGCAGAAATCACATAAGGAGAACTACTAAATTGCTAGACCATAATACTCAGAAGGTTGTTGTGCTATACAGAGATCATTATATCAAGACCATCTCACAGAAATTGCACACTTTTGGAAATTGCCTTACTACACAAATTGTGGTATTTTTTTTTTTTTTTTTTATAGTCACTTGGACTCCGCCTTTATTAACAGTCTATGAATAAGTATACAACATCACTACCCACTATCCAATCCCCATAGGGGGGCTCCTCCCCACCTCCTCCCGAATAAAGATCACCCTATCACCCATTATACCAACTCTCTCCCCACTCTGGTCACAAATTTTCTCCACTAAGCGGCGTCTCCAACCACCCTACAACCCCCAACCAAGCCACCATCCTGTTAAGGTGTCTTCCATCAGCCAGTGCAACTGCACCAACCGGTCCCCCAAGCCCTGTCTGCTTCCACTCTCAAAGTCAAATAACCAGTGACTGGCCAGTCCTACCCAAATAGCCAATGCCCAGCCCAAAGTAATCTACTCCGTCCCTATCCCCCCTACCAATCTTTCCCTCAAGTCCTCCCACCTCCCTTGTACCTCATCTCCCCTATGCCGTACTCTCAAGCATTTCCCAATTGCGCACCAAAATTCCCCCAACACCTCACACTCTCCTAGCCAATGTTCAGGCATCTGTACCCAACCCCCCTCCTGCCCTACATTATGGCACTCCTCACAGTCAAAGCACCCCCCTACGATGAGGTGCCCTGAATGAAAGTTGAGCATCACATTCCTCTGCAGTATGTGCCATCAGACCACTCAGTACTTTGGCAGCATCCACTTTCTCACCACAGCACTCTAAGTCCAAACACCATGCCAGTCCAACTCTTCACCGATTCCGACTCCTTGCCAACTGCTAGGCCACAGATCCTGGCCTGGTCCCCTTTGGCATTCCATTCCATCACCAATATCAAACTCAATTAAAGGGGCACCACCCAGCAGTACATGATCCCATCTCCACATCGCTGGGCCCCAATCCTCCTCTCCTTCATTCCCCTGCCAACGAATTCCAATGCAGTGCACCCCCTCTGCTATCCCCCACCAAAATCCCCTATATCGCAGTCACTTAATATCCTGAAGTCCAACTAATGTGAGGAGATCCCCAGTTGTACCCCTTGGTGACATCTGCCTCTCCCAGATTTTCTGTAGCAGAGGGACCCAGCCACCTCCTCACAATTCTACTGCCCTCTTTAGCCACTATGCTCACAAGCAGCATAACCATTTTGGGAAGTCAACCAGCCCCAGACCACCTCTCGCCACCAGTAGGGACAAGGTCTCCCAATCAATCTGACTCTACCTTTCAGCCCAAATCCATCCCTTTGCGGACTTCACTAATCTCTTCACCACCCAAGCTGGGAAGTCCAGATGATATACCAGGTACCACAGCTTCAGCAGCCAGTAGACATTCAAAATCGAGACCCATCCTGCCAGAGAAAAATATCTACCCCCCAACTCCACAGAGCCTCCTCCCAGATTCCAATCCTCTGCTCCCACTAGAGCCTGGGCAGCACTGACCCATAGACTGACAGATAGATACCCAAGTACCGCACCACTTCACTAGTGGGGATGATTGTTCCTATAACCTCCCCTCCCACCAGACCAGTGCCGAGCACTATCATTTCACACTTATGCCAATTCAACTTCGCTCCCGAGTGCTCCTCATACCACTCTACAGTCTTCTTGAGTTCTTCAATGTCAGCAATCGAACCCAAACCAACTACCATGTTATCTGCAAAGGCCCCAACTCTCCATCCTATGCCAAAAACAGAGAGTCCTTCTATCTTCCGCCTAATTCTATCCATAAGGGGTTCCAGAGAAAGAGCATACAAAATGTGGGACAGTGGGTCCCTCTGGGGCACCCCCCTGCCCAAGGGGAATACTACCCCTCGATGACCATTGCACATGAGCACAGCCCTACTCCCTTCTAGTAGGTTGACTATTGCTGACTGGAATTGGGATGGAATCCCCATCCTATCCAAAACTTTCGCCAGCCAGACTCTTCGCACCTGGTCATAGGCCTTTTCCTAGTCCAAGAAGACTAGATGCCCATCCAGTCCACAGGCTCTTGCCCCTTCAATAACTCTATATACCCAGGCAGTGCCATCCCTGATGAGCCGACTGCCCACAAATCCCTCTGCTCCATGCCCACAACTTGCTGGGCCACCTTCTGTAGCCTTGCCACCACCACTTTGGTCACCAACTTCCTGTCCATATCTAGCAACATTATTGGCCACCAGTTCCTCCAATCCTCCTGCCTTCCCTTGTTTTTATATAGTAGCATCACCAGCCTAAGGTCTTGCTCCCCCACCCACTCCCCAGTCTGTAGAATGGAGTTGCACAATGCTGTCATCTCTCCCATCACCTCTGGGACTCCAATCATTCACTTCCAAAAGTCCCAGGGCAGACCATCCTCTCCAGGTGCCATACCTGGTATTGTCGTGGCGAGAACCTGGTGGATCTCATCTTCCTGTACCAGCATCACCAGATCATCTAGCCCCTCGACTTGTGGTGGGTGCCAATCCTCCAATGCTTGGTCAATAGTCACAGCATCTGCCCCACCCTCCTCCTCACTCCACAATCTACTCCATCTCTCCTTCAGTGAACCCAGAATATCCTGTACACCATGCACCAGTATACCCTCAGAGTCTAACACCCCTTCCCACCGTTGCTGTACCCATCTCGCCCTAAGAGCCCTTGTAAGAAACTTGGAAGGCCTCTCCCCTTCCTCCAAATCCTGCCAGCGGAGACGTGCAGCCAAACCCTGTACCCTCACTTCCTCCTCTTCTCGCAGCACCTGTTGTAGTTCCTTGACCTCTATTTTAGCCCTCGTTAACCTCCAAACATCTTTGTCCTCCAGTATTTTTAACCTTGTCCACTCCTCCAGGAGCCGAGTTAATCTAGTAGAAGCCTGATGCACTTGACGCCTCCTCTGCTTCCCAGCCTCCTTGTCAGCCTCACTCCAATAAATCTTGGCCATCTCCTTCAACCTCATCCACGGAACTCCAACTGAGACACCTTCCTGCTGCCAATTCTCCACCCTCTGCTGAATGTCCATAGCCCACCCATCCCACTGGGTCTTGTCATCTAATAAAGAGGAATTGAGGTGCCAATGTCCAGGCCTATCCCCACTTCCCCCAAAGCGCCCCTGTCCCAAAAGCCCCCAGTGGTCCGACCATGGACACCATTCTACCTCCAATGACTTCCAAACATCTAGGCCCCAGCAGCTGGCTGTCAGGATCCAGTCGATTCTTGTCCCCAGACCTCCTGCCCAATGTGTATAAACCCTCCTATTCCCCCAGCACTCCCTCCCAGCATCTACCAGTGCACTTAATCTCTCAACCTCCTCCCAAGCTGCTAGTCCTCCACTCCTGCTCTCAGCACCTTGTCCTCCATCCGTTCTATCCAGTAGTATGTCCCAAACCATATTGAAGTCACCCCCAAGCATATCCACCCCAGCCTCTACAAAGTTTCTGCTCTCTAATAAATCTGTCATCCAATCTACCTGCTCACCCCGTACCACAGGACAGTAGCAGGAGCCAATGGTAACTAGCTCCCAACCTGCACGAATCTACTCTCCCCAGACTAGTCTCTCCCCCCAGCATCTCACATCCTGTATCTCCCCTCTACCTTTCCGAACCAAAATTCCAACCTTGTCCTTCCAAATTGCTGCACCTCCCCATTTCTTCATCCAATCCCTCTTATCAAAATCATCCTCACACTGAACATCCTGCAGCAGGAAGAGATCGGCCTCCAATCCCTTCATCCAAGAAAAATGTTTCTACATCGAGTAGCCCCCCGTAGCCCATTCACATTTAGAGAAAAAATGTTGGTTATACTATTCATAATGAAATATGTTATGTTGTCAATCGATCTCTACTACTCTATGCTCATCTCTTCCTGCGCTATATCCAGATTGTGTTCTGCTGCCACCTCCTCCTCTTCCCTCCTCTGAGCCTCCAATCTAGCCAGCAGTTCATTCATCTCATCATCGACCTTCTCCTCGAACTCCTCCTGATATTCAATGCATGCCTCCTGCCAGAGCTGCAGTCCATGGCGCTCGTTCCAGTAGTACTCAGCCCTCTCTCCCGCAATGACTGCCATCTCTACCTCTCTCTCCTTATCCACCTCATACCCTTCCTCTGCTAAGTATACTGCAAGAATTTCTGCCTTCAATACCTTCATCACTCCATCCCCCTGCAGTATTTCAGCCCAGGGCTCCTCACTCATCACCCGCAAGTCCACCTCCCCCAACTCTTCTGCCACCAGGTCATTCATCATCCAGCGCATCCAAAGTAAGTTCCCCACCTCCTTCCTCCCCGGAGTCGCTGGCCTCCCACCTTCTAACATAGTGGTGTTAGCTCCGACACTCGCAGACTCATCCCACACCTCTGGGACATCCACCAGTTCCTCCTCACCAGCAGCCACCACCTGTCCACCATACACCACCTCCAGAACCCCGAATTGCACCCTCTGGGCCCCTTGCATCTGCACATCTTCTACCACCCTGTTTTGGAAAGCTGGGCCATGCCTAATAAGGGGGGTAGGGGTAGGGGAGCCCTCCTAATCCTCCTCCCAAATCTCCAGCATGCCATCAGCAAATAGATCCTTACTAGTCTTCTCCCCATCCTCCCCTGCCTCCTTCCTGTCCTTCCCCTCCCCCTTGCCAGCCCAGATACTCACTCCAGCACCCCCAGCACCCTTCCCCTTGCTCGCCTTCCCCATTGGCCTGTTGTCCAGTTTGGCCAGCAACTCTTTCTGCCTCTTATACCCCTGATCCCTTTCCCACTGCTTCTTGTTCACTTGAATCCGCTTTCCATCCACCACCTCCAGGTGTGTTGCCTCCACAAAGGCTGCCCATACCTTTGCTTGCTTCTTCATAGCACCCTCCAACTCTTCTAGCACATCCAACAAATCCTCCTCCTCCTCCTCACTTCCCTTCACCCTCATCACCTTATACAAAATCGCTCCCCAGCCCATTGCTGAAGGCCAGTCCCTTGCCTTCCCAGTAGCTTCCTTCTAAGCCAGCCTAATCCGCACATCTAGGTCTCCAGTCCTAAGCATAGTCCCTTCCCAGACCTGAAATCCAACATCCACCACCTCTCTATATTCCACCATAAAGTCCTCAACCCTCTTTCTCATCTCCATTGCTGTCACCGTCGGCACTCCTTTCACCAGCAGTTGGACCACCCTAGGATCCTACTTCAGACAGCATGCCATTGGAACACACACCTCTCCAACTACCAATCCAACCTTCAATGCCTCCTCCAATAGTGCTGCCTCCTTAAAACCAACCTCCACTCCCTCCAGGCCCTTCAAAAACTTCACAGACGCAGCCCCTGCCACCTGCTTAGCAATGAGCCCCAACACCATTTTCACCGTCACTGCTAAGCCCCGGAAGCACAGTGTAACCGCAAATGCCGAGATCGATTTTTTGAGCAATGGGACCACCGTCAGACCCGTTACACCATCAGCCAAGTCCCCTTGTTGTCTAAGTCTCAGCCACTCAGCCTCACCATCAGCTGTCACATCTTGATTTTTTTCCAGATTGACAGTCCCACTGCCATCAGCAGTCACACTCCCCCCAGCTGCTACTCCCCCAGCTCTACTGCCCCCTCCTCTAAGGGCCGCTCTCTCCTGTACTGGCACCTTCGCCTTCTCAGTCTCCTTGCCCTTCCTCAGCCAGCCCTCCAGCCCAGATGCCTGTTGTCTCCCCTTCACCGTCTCCACGAAGCTCGCCCTCCCAGATCCAAGGCCTCCTCCACCTCCTCCACCTCTTCCACGTCCCCCAGCCAGCAGCCCCCTCATACCCCCCCCCAGGCCTGGACCCTGTCCCACCATCTGCTAGTCGAAAGCACTAGGGCCACCCTGCCCAGTACACACTTCAGGTTGCTTGTCAGTCGCCATGTTGTTAATCTCTTTTCACCAAAAACGATGTTGCAAGTGCTCTCCAAAGGTTGTGTAACCCGAATGGTACTGGAAAGAGATGTCCAACACAAATTGTGGCATTTCCAGTTGACTCAAGAAGGAAATCCATTCATATATACAAATTGCCACTATACCCAAGAATTCATCCCAAAAAGGAAACCACTCACACAGTATCCAGATTTTGACTATTATACTACTAAACACCAATAAGGACCTTAGGAATCTTAGAACATTTTGTTACATTTTGACAAAGTAACTGGGGGCTCAAGCCAAACTACATCAATCTACAACATTGTAATTTGCCTCTATTGAGCCAGGCACATTACATTTGGGAGCTCAACTGGGAAGATTTCAAAATCAATATGAATTTTCAGCTCACAAGAACCTATAGTCAAACTGGATACATTAGATACAATACCAATCTCTGCTACTTAGGAGAACCAGTTATCACCAGCATCTGGATAGAAAGAGAAGTAATTACTTCAAGACTTCCCAATTACCCAGCATCAGAAGGATCCCAACCAGAACCAGAAAGCAGTACAGCCCAAAATCCCCAACCAGATCAACCAGACAACACAGGCAGCCCTGCTAGAGATTTTAAAGAACTTGTACAAGAACTAGAAGATTTTATTACATGAACCCAAGACCTTACAGCCAGATTTCCCATACCAGTCCCATCAATCTCACTAATAGAACCCCTACCACCACCCATTGCAGAATTAGATGTAGCTCCTACAAGAATACCTAGACTCATTCCACTTCATCCAAGGTCCAGAACACCATCCTCAAGATACCCAAGCACCCCCATCTCCAGTGATAGCTCAGAAAGCGAATGAGAATCAGAATCCGAACCTGAACCAGAATCAGAAGAAAGTGATGAAGAAATGGCCACTTTACTGCCAACCTTTGCAGAATACTCAGAGGAAGACCCCAGAGAATTCCTTGATGGAATTGAAGGAATTGTAGCCTTGAGAAATCTCTCAGATGAACAAAAGATCGCCATCTACAAGGCTCAGCTCAGAGAACCAGCCAGAAGAATTTTCCATCAAACAGCAAATAACCCAGACTCAGAATTGGCAAGACAGATACAAGCAGCAATGTCCTATGAGCTAGAATATGAGACCATGGTCCACTGGCTCATTGAAAAGTATGCAGGAAATGAAACCCACCATAAGGCTCAAGAATCCATCTAGGGGATGAAGATGAATCTTGAAGAATCATCCAGAGCCTTCTTTACAAGAATTCAGAAGAGAATGTATACTGCTGTATTCAATGCCACCAACCAGGACATCATAGGCCCAATAACATTTATGAATGGAATTCTCCCAAACATTGTCCAGTATGTCTGCACCCTAGATATCAGAAGGTCTGAAGAGCAAGTAGATATAGCTCAAGAATTCTTTAATGTCAGACAAGGAACTACTTGGAGTGATCATGATAAGAAAGAAGATAAAGAAGACATCCTGGTTAAAGCCCTACAAGGACTCCTTCAAGGATAAGAAAGATCTGAATAAAGAAGGCCGGCCAAGGAAGAAAAGAAGAACAGAAGCAAAATCCAACATCTCAGCTCCAAGTTAGACCAATTTGTTGGACAGATTGAAAAACTCACCATATGCAAGAATTGGAGCTATCAAGACAACAGAGGATACTCACCACAGAGGAGCCAAGGTTATCCACCAACAGATAATAGGAATTACCAGCAAGAAGAAAGAAGATATCCTGTCCAAGATAGAGCTCAAGTCCAATGCTTCTAGTGTAGACAATTCAGACACTATGCCACTGAATGTGACAACAAAAGAAGTGATCGAAGAGACACAGAACTACCAAATCGAAGGAATAACACCCAGTACAAGAAGACTGAAGCCCATTCTGTTGAAGATTTCAAGGAAGTAAGTAACAGTGAAGACTACAGTGACCTAGACTCATACTCTACCAAGGTTACCATCCAAAAGACAGTCTACCCAGCAGAAAAGAGGAAGAGATCTGTAGGAAGGCCATCCAGGAACATTAGCAGAAGAATCATCTAAGAAGAAGATGAAGAACATGAGGAGGAATAAGTAGAAACACCTCCCCAAACCCCCTCACCTTTTGTTCCTTAGACAAATGAGTTGCCACCAGAAGATGAAGAAATGAAACAAAAAGAACAGAAACCTGCTGCTCTAAAGCCTAAGAAGAAGTATACTCTGAAGACCATGTCTAGAGACATTTACAATGAAACCTGGCAGAAGATTTAAGAAGCTAAGATGGAAGTCCCTCTCCTGCAGTTCTTGCAACTGACACCAGCTAGAGTCCAAAACAAATTGCTGAGAACCACCAGGTGTAACACTGGCCAAGTTCCAATCCCACAGCAAGAACTAGCTTCCATTCCTGTCCAAGCAGCCAAAAGATATGTCAGCACTTACTTATATAGAGATATTGGAGGACAAAAAGCGAAAATCCTAATAGACACAGGAGCAGCTATCTGTATTATTGCCAAATAATTCTAGGACACCCTCCAATAGCCCATTGATAGACCATCTAACCTCAGCATCATAGTAGCAGATAGAGCCCAAACTCAACCTCTTGGAGAAGTATAAAATATCACTATCTCTCTTGGACACATTTAGTTTTCTATTCCAAAAGCTGTTATCACTGAAGCTGTCACCTATGACATGATTCTTGGCACCAACTGGATGAAGGAAATGAATGCAGTTGTTGATATTGGTTAACAAGTCCTCAAATTTGTCTACCAAGGCAAGAAGTACAGAGTTAAGGTGACTAGCTATGAGCAATCGAAGAAGAAGAAGAAAGTCACTATTCAAGAAAAATATGCCAGCAGTGAGGACTCTACTACAGAAGAAGAAGAAGAAGAATCTGAAGATGGAAATGATCCCAGACTTAATCCCCAAACTAACCTGGTGGATGACAGACCAGAAGACAACATATGGGCCAAGAATACTATCCCTATCACTATTGAAGCCATTGCAGAAGAAACCAAAGGATGCCCTATCTGCCTCAAAAGACACAAGTGTCTTGAGCACTCCTCCAAGATTATGGGAACAAGGAAATCACATGGCACAGCCTGCTCAGAGTGCAGAAGATAGAAAATGAAATTCAGACATATTTCAGAAATACCTGCAATCAAAGCTACAGAAGTACAAGTAATTTGGGGTCAAGAATCATCTGAGGAAGAAGAAACTTCTGACCAAGAAGTTCCTGAAAAAGAAGCACCTGAAGAAGAAGAGGTCCCCAAACTCATTCTCTGGGATGAGCCTCACTGGACACCACCTAAAGACAATGATCCTTGGAATACAGAAGAAGGATCCAGTATAATCACCATTATCCCCAAGAAAGAAACTCACCAAGAGAAAGCCTTTCAGCTAGGAAGATGTCCATACCAAATGGTCTTCCACTCCCCTCAAGACTACTGCTATCAGTGCCATTTACTAGACCAACAGAAAAGACAGAGACCCCAGAGACCAGAACCCCTGAACATACTTACACAGTCAACTACTTTTCTAGAAGTCACTATCAAGTTGCAAAGCCAATTCAGGGGGCAAGGCTTCTTCACCCAGACAGAAATATATCCCTTGTCTACTCTTTCACCCACTTATGACTAAGATGGATACCAATTCCCAAGACAACAGGAGATAAACAGCCAGGAACATCATTTCTGAGCAATGGGATATTGCAACTATAGAAGACACCCTGACTGCCAAGACTGCAGACATCAGAAGATTCACTTTAGTCATGATATTGCAGTCCATACTTTAAAGAGAGGAGACAATAGAGGCCAGATCCGAAAAAGCCAAACCAAGAAGCCAGGAAGAAGAATCCTCAAGATCTACAATTTGGAAGAAGACACCCTAGCTCTCATTAGACATACAACCCACCAAGGATGGGCAGAAGATGCTACCAACTTCATGGAAGCCCTAGACCCTACAGGAAGAAGAGGAATCAATTATCTCCCAGACCCCTCTACTGGAGCCAGATGGCCACACCTCAACCTTAGAGCTTAGAGGCTCTCTACTAGTAGAGCTTCAGCCTTAGAAAAGCCTGAACTCAGAATGGATATTGCCAAGTATGTCCTGCTGCACCCCAAGGCCAAACCCCTGACTAAAGCCCACCCAGAGGATGTAGGATATGATCTTCACAGCCTAGAGAATGAATCTATCAAGCCTGGAAAAACCTTCATGATCAGAACTGGATTAGCCATACAGCCACCCCAAGGAGCTTACATCCAATTGACCTCAAGGTCTGGACTTGCCAGACAAGGAATAACCATAGAAGGAAGAACCATTGACCCAGGATATACAGGCGAAATCAAGGTTATCCTACACAATCGCAGTACAGAATGGTACTGAATCATTAGAGGACAGAAGATTACCCAAGCAGTCTTCATGAAGGTCAGAACTCTGTAATTATAGGAAGTATCTGAACTAACTGAAGGAGTGAGACAAGCTAAAGGATTTGGAAGGTCAGATAAGAAGGAAGTACATCTCCTCCAAGTCAACTACCTCAAGAGGAACGCTCCCCAACAAGTATACCGGCAACCAGTTAGACTGTACAAGAATCTCATCCTGGAGCCTGGAGAACAAACAACCTTCGAAATATTTGCACCACCCAACCCCAGAAATCTTTTCTTTGAACCCAAGGAAGATATTCCCCACCTGGACATAGGGGGACACACATTTCCTGACAAGATGAATCTAGTACACTCCCAAGCACCCAACCAAAGTTGGGAAACCATCATCTGGCTGAAAGGAACCATCATAGGACATCTGGTGCCTTTTCTCAACTGAACTTATAGGGAAGTTTATGAACTAAACCTATCGGGAAATGGCAAAAGGTCTCAGAAGAAAGGAAAGGCCCCTCTGCGACCCAGGAGACAGCGAAGCCTTCAACCAACATTGGAGAAGAATTGACATCTCAACAACAGCAACAACTAGTAGAACTTCTCAACAAATATCAAGATATCTTCACTACTGATTTTGGTAACCTGCCATACAATCCATCACATCACTACAGTATAAATACAGGAAATGCAACACCCATCTGGCAGAAACCCTATAGAATACCCCATCACTTGAAAATATTCAAAAAGGAGCACATTCAAGAACTCTTAGACAATGGGGTCATCTGACCCTCTACCAGCCCCTGGACCAGCCCTATACTTATTGTACCAAAGAAAGGAGGATAGAGACTCTGCATGGATTATAGGAAACTCAATTCAGTTACCAAAAAGGATGCCTATCCTCTGCCCAGAATTGATGACCTCTTGGATCAGTTACAAGATGCCAGATATTTCAGCAGTATGGACCTCTTCACAGGATTCTATGAGATCTGCATAGACCCCAAGGACATTTAAAAGACAGCCTTCCTTGCTCTAGAAAAACTGTTTAAATATCTCTGAATGCTCTTTGGACTTTGCAATACACCCCCCACCTTCCATTGGATGATGAATTCAGTCTCTGCCCCCTTGATCCACCACTGCCTGATTGTATATATGGATTATTCCAATATCTATTCAGCAAATTTCAAAGAACACCTAGAGGAATTCTTCAAGCTCACCCACAAGAACCACTTGAGATTAAATGCAAAGAAATGCTACTTTGGAAAACAGAAACTTGAATTCCTTGGATTCATAGTTTTGAAAGAAGGAACCCATGCAGACCCAAAGAAAACCAAGAAGATCAACAATTGGCCAGTACCCAAGACTCCAAAGGAAACACTATCATTTCTGATGCTAGTATTCTACTACAGAAGGTTTATCAAGGACTTTGCTCAAATCACTGCCCTAATCTGGATCTTTCTCAAGAAAGAAGTGCCATTTAAATGGAAAGAATTACAAGAAAAAGCCTTCAAAGAACTCAAGAACTGCATAACTACAGCACCAATCCTTGTGTGTCCCAAACTACAGAAGCCATTCATCTTATATACAGATGCTCCTAAAGATGGCCTCAGAGCAGTTCTAGTCTAAGAAGGACCTGATCAACAACACCATGTAATAGCTTATGCAAGCAGAGCTACTATCAGCAGCAGATGAACTATGGTAGTACTAAACTGGAATGCCTTACAGTTATATGGGCAGTTACTCTGTTCAAGCATTACCTTATTGGAAAAAGGTTCACCCTGATCACAGACCATGCAGCCCTCAAATAGTTATTCAACCACAAGGAACCCACTGGAATCCTAGCCTGCTGGATCCATATCCTTCAGGATTACGAAATCTCCATCATCCATAAAGCAGAGAAAGCCCACAACAATGTTGATGTACTTTCCTGCCAACCCCAATGAACCAGAAGAAGGGTGTCCTGAGGAACTACACTCTAAAGGAAGTCCCTGTGACCATCAAGAAACAAGAAGATTTCATCCAACAAGAACACCAGAATGCTCACCAAGGACAGATAAGTACAGAAGACAAGATTCAAAAACAATATCAACATTGGCCCCATCTCAGAATACAAGTCCCAGACATTATTCAGAAATGTGACACCTGTCAGAAGTATCAAGAAAAGAAGAACTATCAAGCTCCCCTGCAACCAATTCCCCCATCCACTCACATCTTTCAAAGATGGGGAGTAGATATAATTGTACCTCTTTTTTTTTTTTT
>RBNI01000656.1:0-28164 GCA_003990745.1 Jimgerdemannia flammicorona | reverse complement strand
GATCCTTCCGACGCCGACATGACCTCAAGCCAAGGATCCCTTCCAACTCTGATCACACTGCCAACTCTGCCGATGAACTTACAACAGTTCATAACCACATACGAGACTTATTGGGACAATGACCACTAGCACGAATACCAACCTGCATTCACCCCCGATTACTTCAACTACAATGAAGAGACCGGAGAACACAACCTGTACCTTCAGACAACCCTCGAGATTGAACCAACCACTCCACCACCCGAGTACGAGCGACATGAACCACAACCGCCAGTATACTATAACCCCATGACTCATAGTGCTATAACCTACAGAAGGTATGCAGACAGCGAATCCAATGAAAACGAAGACGATGCACCACTTCTTCGCCCACCAACACCTTATCCGGCATATGAGACAGATAACGCTATCCTATGGGATGGAGATGAAGTTCCAATGTATTATTACCTCAGCCAACAAGGAGAAGTAATCCGCGAACCACTCTTCCTAGATGACTATTTCATCAGAGATGATGTCATCGATGGTGATGTCATCGAGGACTACCCAGACAGCGCCTAAACCTATAAATAGATTAGCAGTCATAGTATAGTTAGATTAGCCTTGTACGATGTGACTGTGAACTGACTCAGCAGTCAGACGATCTTTGACATGTCAGATCACACTTGTACTACGTGACTGCATTCCAACTCAGCAAAGCACTTAGTGCTACATCTATATTTAGCATAATCCAGATAGCCCCTCACCAGTATAAATACCCCCTCCCCCAGACCTCAGAATCTCAGATCTGAACAATCCGAACACAACTCCTGAGCACTTCCCTACAATATCCCTTCACACAACTACTCCTAGTATAGCAATATCATGAATAGAAAATAAACCTATTTAAATAACCCACAAACCACTCTTAAGTAAATCCGCTCCCCGTTAGGTCCTACTCCTAACCCCGTCACGAAATTTCCTAATTGGGTATTGTCTGCAGCGATATGCCAATTCAACTAAGCTGGTCTTAGTTTCTTGAACTTCCTGAAATATGGAAAATACTGAACATTCAGAACTAGTCCGAAAAAGGACTTTGGTTGAGACGTCAACCCGATCTAGAAATCAATAAGCGTAGAGGACGTACTCCATATGAAATTGATCTTGACCATAAGAAAACGGTCTTCCAGAATATTCAGAACTTCCAGAAAACCCTTCCAGAACTACGTAACGGTTACCCTAAAAAGCAACCCTCTTACAATATTTGGAGGCATTTGGTAGCAATGGTGATCCTTGTTTCCATTTCACAGTAGTAGAGAATAAAGTGATAAGGGTCTGCAGTACCCAGGTTAATACTAGGAGTCCTTGTTGAGCAGATCCTCATGGCTCTTCTGATGTCTTAGAACATCCTTTCTTCAACTGAGGTGCCTTGGTGGTTCCTTGACCTTGAGGTTTGGCAGGCAGTAGGCATTTTATTTGTGATAAGTCTTTGAGCTATTTTGGGATTAGTGGGTCTTGTTGGTTGCTGCTACTGCAGTTCCTTTATCCTTCTTTTATATTCCTCAAGATACTATACTGTAGTCACAATGACTCACAGTTGGTCATTATTACTCATCTTGTATGCCATATGATCTCCTTGTGCTCCAATCTGGTGGCTTGCAAGAAAAGACTATCTCCTGTACTGATGTCATCATTCTGGGGTCACCGTTACAATATTCTACTATATTTTAGTATCTTCTAAATGCTTAGAAATCTTCTCTTAGTACTAAGATATCACTAGAATATTCTTGTCTTTTCTCAGTATTAAGTATCTTATCTTAGCTAGTCATAGAATCTTTTGGAACATTGTAGAATTCTATGTATTAGTCATCTTTATCAAGAATCTATTTTTTGGCTTTTTTCTTCTTTTCTAAGATCTCTCCTAATCTTTCTTTCAGATCCTGTATAAATATTCTTATTCTTTATTTGAATAAAGATCAGAATATTTTCTTTCAGAAATCCTTTGAGAATACTTAAATCTACAAGTATCTCTTAAGCTACTTTAGATCCACTAAAACTTTCAGAGCTTAGTCACTTCTTCTTAAAAAAACTAGAACTATTATACTTAGTAGTAGTAGTATTATTATACCTTATCTTATTAAGAAACTTATAAGTTCAAAATGAGCTATGCTGGAGAATCAGCCTACTGCCCAGACCTCTCTACTATAGAAAAAGTAGATAGTATCAAACTACAAGCCAATCTGAAAGACATAATTACTACTATAGTCTATCAGATCTAATAACTTTAAGTACAACTAAAATATCAGAAGACTAAGACTACAGCTATATTATATCCTACTACTATACTAGTCAGTTTTAAGTTACTCAAGTCAGATATCTTTAATAGTCATCAAAGAGAACTAATTACAGATATATAGATCTTCTAATTAGATTAATACTTTGAACTTATAAGAATAGAAGAAGATATATAAGTCCAATTTGCTGATACACTCTTTTGAGAAAATACAGCTATCTGATAGTATAATTATGTTATAATTACTACTTTCTATTTAAATACAAGAATCCAAGATTGGAAATATTTCAAGAAGGTCCTCTACTAATAGTTCAAACCTATTAATACTACTAAGATAGTCTGAGATAAGCTAGTAAATATTAAGTAACTTAAGTCTGTATAAAGTTATAATATATAATTTATATCAATTCTACTCAAGCTACCAACAATAGCTGAAGATGAAAAGATAGACTACTATATATATCTGAAGTCTAAAAAGAAACACACAAGTTAAGGTTGAGCTAGAAGAGCTACAGACTCTTAATAAGACTATAAGAATCACTAATAGGTTTGATATTATCACCTTTGGTAACTACTTTAAACCAGAATACTATAAGAAGAACTACTTTAAGAACTATTATATATAAGAACTAATCCAAAGCAGTTGGTCTAGTACTAATGGATCTAGATATAATGAACAAGAAGAATAACAAGCTTACCTCTGAAAAAAAAGACTATCTGAAGAAATCTGGAGCTTATTTCTTCTATTACCAAATAGGATACATTATAACCAAATGTTCTAAAAGGTCAGTAAACTCTCAAGACCAGTCACCATATTGTCTAAAGATATACTGGTCAACTCTACTATCAGTCAACCTGAACTCAAGATCAAGAAGCTTCATCTAAAGGCAATATCAATCAGAAAGTATCATTGGTCTTAATCTATACTCTGTTAAACAAGTTACTATTTTAGCCAAGGACTGAACTCTAGTGCCTATTAGAATTATAGTTCAATGTTCTGAAGGATATTATATCAGAATTATACTATAATTAAAACTCAGTATTAAATATTATTTAGATATAGGTACTAGTGTTATTGACTCAGACTATTGAGGATAAGTTTAAGTCTTACTTGTCAACTAGAAGGATCAAGACTACACAGTCAAGGAAGAAGATCAAGTCATACAAATGATTCTAGAAAAAGTCAGTCAACTCAAGATCTTAAAAGTCCAGGAACTATCTGAAATTAAGTAAGATCAAAAAAATTTTAGTAGTACTGATCAAGCAGCAAGTCTTATTAAAAATTGAGCTCAAGCTATGCTTATCTTCAAAGGTCTAGTCAAAGGAAAAGAAGTTCAAGTACTTATAGATAGCAGAGTTACAGGGAACTTCATCAATCAGAATCTTATCAAAAACCTTAAAATTTTTATCAAGTCTATACCTAAGAATGATAGTATAGTTACCACAGATAGTATACTATATTTTATTGAGTTAATTACTACTAAACTATCCATCAAGATCTTGAAATATTAGAAATAAGTAGACTTCAAGGTCATACTACTAAGAGATTACAATTTGATCTTAGAAAACTCTAGTTAATAAAATACAATCCAAATATTAATTGGTATAAAAATAAAATTACTCTACTTTAAGAAGGAGTCAATATTACTATATATCAATAAGGTAATGTAATATTTCTTTTACTATAATAATTTACATTAAAGTATTATTAAGAGAATTTTCAGATATATTAAAAGTATAATATATTATATATTCACTTTTAGTAAATTGAGCTTAAGCAGAAGTGATAAGAATAAGGATAATAGTATATAACTATCTAATATATATAATGCTGATTGGGCTGAAGACTTAGATAATTACTGATCTATAACTAAATACTTTTTTCAGTTAAACAAAGAGATTGTATTCTGGAAAATATATAAGTACAGTTTAGTAATAATATCATCTATATAAATAGAGTATCAGTATTGTCCACAATAACTAAAGAAGCTATTTAACTATACTAGCTATTAAAAGAACTTAGCTTTGATTAAGAGTACTTTATACTCATTTATTAGGATAACTAGTCTATAATTACTATAGTCAAAAACTCTATTTATCATAGTAAAATAAAATACATTGATATACAATATTATTATATATATAAGAAAATATATAGAGAATGAAACTATATACTTAATATATATCTCTATAGAGTATATAATTGTAGATTTACTTACTAAAGTTCTTCCAGGACTTAAGTTTAAATAATATACTAAAGAAATAAGTCTTATAGTAAACTATATACTAATAATAGAACTATATACTAATAATGGATAATTATGAGATATTTTATAATAAAAAGAAAGTAGAAAAATAATATATTATATCTTTCTATCTCTCTCTCTCTCTTTAAGTATTATATTGTATTATTATTATTATTATTATTATTATTATTATTATTATTATTATTATTTTAATGGACTCAATGTCTCATGGATTTTTATTGGAAGAGAACTTAGACTATATAGGCCAAAACCCTCTCCTACCACTCATTAAGTACTGCCCTCTCATTAACTTAGGCTAGCTATTGTCTAGTAGCTCAACCATGCCAGGTACAGCAGGATCTATAATGGCCCATATCTCATTCTGTATACTATGCTCTCCCTATTATCAGAGAGAACCCAACCATATGCCAACAACTGAAAGCACATGCCTGAGACCCCAATATATGTACAAGACCACATCTGAGCTGAATAGAATAACCTCTGTCATCCCAAAAAGAATGACAGATAAAGAAAAACTCTCATCAAAGTACATCACAGTGGGTAGGGCCTGGTTCTCCCAGTTGAGGTGAGTAAAAAACTTATATATGAGACAAGAAGAGATCTCCAATATCTCACTATTTAAGTCTGCAGACCTTGATCATATTGCTATATCAGCTCCCAGTTCCAGTTGAGTGTAGCCAAGATGCCTGAAATAAGTAACCTCAGGCCCCCCCCCAACCCTCTCCAATGACTAGGGCCCAATCTGCCAAATCACCAAAAGAAGCTAAGAGTGACACCTATCATCTAACTACTCTGCACCAATCAAAAGACCCCACCAAAGCAGCACCTGCCCCAGCCTCAATGACCGCCCCTAGCCTGGCATCCTACTGGTTCACTATAATTACTCTTTCTTCTATTTGTAATGGTCATCTCTCCTCTCATCTCAATATCATCTGAAAAAACAGTCACCTATACCAGAACCATGCTTGCTGGGAAGTTTGCCAAAGCCAGAGAGTCCTACCACAGATACTAAGGATCTACAGATAACCTACACTGAGTACTTGATATCCAAGATCAGCCAACTCTCTATATAACCCATAATATATCAAGACAGTATCTTGTTGGTAATGGCAAAAGGAAGAAGGTGCTGCACCAAAATAGATGCACTTCAGATACAGTCAAAGGTACTAAAAACTATAAAAAAGTAGAGAAGACACTGATTGAATACTAATAAAGAGACAACTCATCACTATTGCCTTCCCCCCACTACCCTGTAATAGGTACATCAAACTAACCTAAGGTAGAGGGGGTAATAGTTGTAGAAAGTAGACTTGGAAGATTACCTACCAAATCATTATGACTGATAAGATAGTGAAGAAAGAGGCGATATTATATTATTATTTATCAGTTCTTTTTCTTCTTCTTTTTCTTCTCTTATATTTAAGATTTTCTACTATTAGAATCTATTTATATTTTTATTTTTACTATTATTTCTTATACTTTAAATATATCTCTTTGACTGTTTTGCACCTATATTTAGAGACAAGATTTTAAAAGTTTATAACTTTTAAAATCATAATAACTTTTAAAAAAAAATTTACCAATAATTTTTTATATAATAATTCTACCTTTGGCAAAAATTTTATAAATTTTTTTTTTTTTATTTTTAAACAAATTGAGATATATTTTTAACAGAAAAACAATGTTTCAAAAAATCATTTTTTTCAAACTTTAATTTGTCTGCTAAATGATTTTAAAAGATGATCTTATCTATAGTCAAAGAGATAGATAGTATTCTTTTAGTATATTTACAGTTATTTTATAGTTAATACTTGATTTCATTATATTCTTATATTTTTGCTTATATTGTATTCTTTTTTGTATATTATTATATTGAGCAGAAGTATTAAAATTCTTATTATTATATATCTTAATTATATGTGACTTATATATAACTATATTATTCTTAAGCTATATTACTCAATATATAAAAATATATATAAGTAATTAATAAATAATGCTACTGCTTCTCTCTATTTTATATTTTCAATAAAATTATACAGAATAATATAGAAAAGATCTATAAGTCTCTAAAGATTATTAAGATAGAAGATAAAGTTCTGGTATATATATTAGAATATAGTAGAAGCTTCATAGTTACAAAAACTAGAGCCCAAGTAGGAAAAATCTTACATTATATAAAAGAACTATTATTTGGCTATAAAAACTATCAGATATAATCATTCCCACTACTATTTACTAAAATCAACTCAAGAAGTACTATGGCTAACTAATAAAATACTACTCTGATCCTCAAGATCATAAGTACTATCTAGCAAGCTATAGAAAGACAATAATATTTCACCAAGTCACCAGCTATGGAGAAATATTTTAATAGTATTTAAGATATCATACAGACTCACTTATTACAAATTTCACACTTTAGAGTCTACTAATATATATTATACTGAGTTTCAAGAGTATTTCAAGTTGGAGAAATTACTAAACAAGAAGAACATGACTAAAGAAGAATGGATTGCAGAGTATCAGATATTCTATACCTAGATCACTATAGATAAATAAGTCTACAAACTATTTAAGGATAATGAGTAAGCTCTGGCTCATTTTTGAGAAGTAGTTCTAGGAGATTTCTAGTAAATAAAAAGACATTATTGAGATAATGTAATCAAGCAGATTATACAGTACAAGAATATATAATTAGTTAAGATATGAGAATTTGAATAAGATAATTTAAAGGTAAAATTACTTATTCAGAAGAAAGTTATAATAGTTGATCCAAATTAGAAGCAATAATTAAAGAATAGATATTTGATTATAGTATCTGAATCTGATTCCTTAGTGGTCACTCAATCTCTCAGTTATACAATTTGTATAATTGTATAAAAAGCATAGCTGTATAAATATCTCAGATATAATGATCTCTCCTCTGTATAAATACATATCTCAGATATAATGATCTCTCAACTATATGAAATAACTCACAGGAAAAGAAGTCTTAACTTAGCCACCATATAGCTAGCAAACTTGTATGTATAAATGTCCCTAGTATCTAGAGTGAATAAACCTCAGATCAAAATAGTTCAAGCAAAGAGATAAAGAACTAATAAGCCTGTGGGCAGATACACTTCAAACTCACCCACCCCTGCACCTGAGGATTCCAAGGAGTCAAAGAAGATCAAGTATTTAAGATAAAGAAATCTGCTGCACTTCTGCCAGTAAGCATCTGCTATGTTACAATATCGATAGAGAGTCGATTAAATAATCTCAAAGGCACGGTGGTGAAAGAACTGCATGCATGCGTACAGTATGGAATCAATGCGACTTTATTTTTATTTTTTACTTTTATTTTTTATTTCGGACAGTCAAACGGTTAAAGGGTGTCAAAAGTTTACGAACTATCGCGTGGCCCAATTACACAACAAAAAAACGGGGCGCGGCCGCTCTCCGCTCGCCTGTCCTGTCAAGTTTGTGACAGATACTGTAAGGCACGACCCTGATCTGTCCAAACACACATACAAACACACAACATTGGTCAAAATCGCCGTTGGATATCCTGGACGTAGATGGTGTGCATAGATGGATCGTTGAAGACGTGTGGGTTTGGTTTCGTGGAATTTCAGAATGGGGTAGGGCAGAGCGAGCCTTTCATTCCTGCATACGGCCCCGCCAATTATGGAACAATAACATATATTTGAATGCACATAAATACCACTCTCCATTGTCAGCTCGTACTGCGTTGACATACACACACACACACACATCCTCACCACCGCTTTCTACAACATTAATTGATAGAACGCCGTGCTCATCCATCTCCCAGACTTGAACCCTGATTCGCGGAACACACCGACCTCGCGGAACCCGTGGCTCTTGTACAGACTCAGACTAGCAGAGTTCTCGGTGCAAATACCCGCTGCAGGTCGAAGAGAAATTGTAAGTGGAGTAATGATTGAGAGGATGGGTTCAGACGCGGTGAAAAACTGGGAGGGACGCGTTACCGATGATGGTGTGGTACCCACGCTCTTTTCCAAGCCGGATAATCTCGCGCGTGAGCAGGTGCCCGAGGCCGCGGCCGCGGTGGTCGCGATGGATGTAGAGGGAGACCTCCACTGTGCTGCGACCGGGATGTTCAGATAAAGGGCGACGATTAGCTCAGATCGGGGACCCAAAAGCTATCAATTCGAATCGACCCACAATCCGCAATACCCACTACTTGAAACCTAACGTGTCCCTGAACGTATTCAGTGTCGAGTACCCGACTACCTCCTCCTCCTCCTCCCCCCCCTCTCCCTCCCGCGCCGTGGCGACGATGAACGGGTACCCCCCATCACGCAGCCCGTCGAACCACGCCTTGCGGTTCGCGAGCGTGACAGGGTCCTGCAGGTAGAGGCTGGTGGTTGTACGGACCTCGTGGTTGAAAATTTCGAGGATTGCTGGGAGATCTTGTTCTGTACCCGAGCGGAGCTGATATGGTGGTGGGCTCGGCATGGTTGTGGATGGGTCGGATTGAAGTTTGGAGATTGAAGGGTTTATGAATTTAGGTATCACATGGAGGGCGGCGATACGAGGAGTTGATAAGAAAAGATTATGACACAACCTTGGTCATTGCGACGAATGAACGTTTATAATTTGCGATTAAGGACTAAAATAATTATACAGTCATGTGACCAATTATATGCATAATCCACCCTTGGCTATTGATCACATCAAAATCTTTGAGTCTTCTGCCTCTTTCCAAACATATAACTGGACTGTCCCTATTATTTGTTGTAATACCAAAAGTTGACTAGATATATATATATTGAGCTAGAACCTTAATCTGAAGTTAATCTTTTTAAGTACTATTGATAATAAACTACTATTTATCTTATAAGACTACAAGAAACTTTATTGTATTTTTTTTTTTTTTTTTTTTTTTTTAAAAAAAAATATTTGACTGGGTTTTAGATTTATATACATGTAGTCTTCATATTTCTTAGAGAAAAGGGTTGTTTATTAGAACTTATATTTTAAAGTTAAAGTTAATAATACTTAAGTTATTATAACTAAGTTAAAAATTCTAAAAAAGAAGCTAACTGACTTTTTATTTTTATTATTATCTCATTTGAGATGCCTTTTAAAGAAACTTTCATTTCAATTTTCTTCTATTATCTTAATTACTATTTTGTATTTTATTATTTTATATTCTATTATCTTATTATTCTATATTTAATTATCTTAATTATTATTTTATATTCTATTATCTTATTATTCTATGTTTTATTATCTTATTATTTTATATTCTATTATCTCATTATTCTATATTCTATTATCTTAATTATTACTCTATATTCTATAAGTAGACTTATTTAAGACTATAGGTTAATATAAATAGAAATAGATTTGATATCTCAGTTTCAGATTCTAAATATCTATTTTTATTTAAATAATATAGGATTAAATTATATTTTATCTTAGAATAATATATATTTTCTTTTTAGAATATTCTTCTGGTCTTATACATATATTTTATTACTATAAATCTAGTTCTTTATATTACAATATACTAGCTCAATAGAGATAAATTATAAAGTTGGAACTATTATATAGATTGACTTATGTCTCTAATTACTTTATCAAAAAATAATAAAATTTTCAATAGTTTCTCTCAGAAATAGGTATAAGTTTTCTGTTTTATATAATGTAGACAATTTTGATAATTTCTTAATTAAGTGGTGATTTTCTGGATAGTACAGAATTTTTTCTTAAATAGTAAGTAATATAGATTCTTTACAGAATTCTCTTCTAACTTATCTGATAAGTAGACTAAAAACATAATAAACTTCTTTATATCAGAGAGTAGACCAGAGTATAAATCAGATATCAAGCTTATAATCTCCTAAAAGTGGCTTTAAAGTAGATATTTCTCCTAAGTATTATAATCTTTTCTAGATCAAGTAGCTCCTGGTAGATATATCTCTTGAAGTATAGTAGACAGACTTATCTTTGCTTTTGGTTTCAATCTCAGACTGAGATTTATTCACTCAAATCTCTGGAGTATTTTATATAGTTATAGTTACTATCTAGTTACTATATAACTAACTATAAATTGCTATTTCTAATAATATTTAGCTATTTTTATTAATAATATAAGTCTCAAATTCTGGTATAATATACTAGCTAGAAATACTAATCTCAAATTCTAGTATAGTATACTAGCTAGGAATACTTTATATTCTTATTTAGCTATTTGGGTTATTTATATATATAAGTTGATACAGTAGGGCAGTTCTAGTTATCTAGTATATCTGATATAGTATATGGCTAAATTATAGTAAATAATTTAGATAGTAACTTGGTATATTTCTCTGCTGACTTATTATATTAGTCTCTATTAAAAAATAGTCTATCTCAGACTATTCTTTAGTTATTATTCTAATATAAGTAGGTATCTTCTACATCTACTTCTGTTCTATCATCTTCTTCAGTTTCAGAACTATTCTATTCTAAGAGCTCCTCTTCTTCTTCAAGGAATAGTACCTCAATATGATGGATAATACTTAGATAGATATATAGCAGGGGTCATTTTTTGAATATCTCTAAGGTAAAATTAGGTCTGATTTCTTTATATCTGAGCTTTATCATCTTCTTTCTTCAATATATATATAGTAATATCTGAGCTAAGATGAATCTTCTGATATAGACAGTCTCAGTTAGTTCTCTCAAATGAATCAAATTGAATTGGAGATTTTTCAATTAAATTTGAATTGAATTGAGGGTCTAATTTGAATTCTATTTTTCAAAATATAATAACTCAATGAATATATATCTAAATTTAATGATATTTAGCTTATTAGATTCCCCTATATAAGGGGAATCTACAAAGCTAAATATAATTAAATTTAGATATATTTCATCAAGTTATTATATTTTGAAAAATAGGGTTTAAATTAGACCTCAAATTGAATTAGATCTTTGATTTGATTTGATTCATTAGGAGCACTAGTCTCAGCAATCTGGATATTTCCTATAATTATAATATCCCATTGCTTGAAAATACAGTTCTCAGTTTTAGATTTCTTGCTACCTTAGAAATTGGTATCTATCTTTGTTATAAGTTAGAAAAAGGATAGCTAAGAGCTATACTTCTGTTCAGATGAAGTAATCTTATCTATTGACTCATCTTTTCAATATTGTAATGATTTCTTAAAAAGTGATTATTTGTATAATTATGATTAGGGATCCTGGTTTTTAGTGTCTCTATCTTTCTTATATATCCAATAGGTAGTACTAATAGTAGTAGTCTTGGAGAGAGTAGAAGACCTTTTGATATTGGCATCTTCCTAGCTAAAAGGCTCTTTTCTGGTATATTTCTTATCTTGAGACAATAGTAACTATGCTTGATCCTTCTTCAGCATTCCAGAGATCATTATTTTCTGATAGTGTCTAGTAAGATCCTAGAGAATAAGTTTAGAGAATTCCTCTTATTTGGGTACTTTTTGTTCAGGGATTTCTTCATCAGATACTTCTTGATATCAGATTACTTATACTTCTGCAGCTTCAGTTATAGGTATTTTTAGAGAGTGGTTGTATTTCTTCTTTCTTTTTCTATACTTAAGGCAGACTGTATTAGGTGAATTCTTTATTTTAATAATTTTAGAGAAATATTCAAGACACTTATTATAAGAGGGTTACTTTGTTAAAGTACTATTATAGTTCTGGAGGATTTTCTGGAAGTTTTGGATATTCTGAAAGACTATTTTCTTAAGATCAAGATCAATTTCATATAGAGTATATTTTCTATACTTATTAATTTCAAGATTGGATTGATATCTTAACTAAAGTCCTTTTTTGGACTAGTTCTAGATGTTCAGAATTTTCTATATTTCAGAAAGTTCAAGAAACTAAGACCAGCTTAGTTGAATTAGTATATCGCTATAGACAATACCTAATTAGAAAATTTTGTAATATAGTTAGAAGTGGGATCTAATAGAGTGTGAATTTATTTAAGAGTAGTTTGTAGATTATTAAATAGATTTATTCTATTACTATACTAGAAGTAGTATATAAAGAGATATTGTAGAGAAGTATTCAGGAGTTCTTATGTATTTGGATCTATTTGAGTCTGAGTTTCTGAGATCTGAAAGAAGGGGTATTTATACTAATGAGAGACTATCTGGACTATACTAAATATAGATGTAGTACTTAGTACCTTGCTGAGTCAGAATATAGTCATATAGTATAAGTGTGAACTGATATATTAAGAGATCATCTGGCTGCTGAGTCAGTATATAGTTATATCATATAAGGCTAATCTAACTATACTAATATCTTAGCCATATCATCAATCAAGATAGAACATATACAGATCCTCTCAAGATTCAAGCAGTAGTAGTATATCTAAGGTCCACTATAGTTACCAAAGCCCAAGCCTTCATGGGACTTGCCTCCTACTACTAGAGATTTATCAGAGAATTCTCCAATATTATAAGCCCAATCTACAAACTCAATAAGAAGGATATCAAGTTTCAATAGACTGGTAGGTAATAAAAAGCATTTGATGAGCTTAAAATCAGACTGACTCTGGCACTCATTCTCAGAAGACTCAATTAAACTCAAGAATTTATTCTGTAGACAGATATAAGTACCCAGAGACTAAGAGTGGTCCTGGCCTAAAAAAAAGACAAGATAGAATATATCATCACATATCTCAGCCAAGGAATCTGAGAAGCTGAAAAAGAGTATAAATCCTATAAGTTAGAATGCCTTACAGTCATCTGGGCTGTAGAAAAGTTCCACTACTATCTTGCTGGAAGACACTTCACTATTTAGACAGACCACTCAGCCCTCACTTAGCTACTGACCACTGGGCAACCCAAAGAAATCTCTGCCAGATAGATTATGAAGTTATAAGCCTATGATGTAATCATTATATACTACCTAGGAAGAACCAATGCCAATACAGATATTGTAAGTGCATAACTCCAAGCCACTGAAATCACATATGACCTCTGAATAAATCTGGAAATCACCTGCAAGATTATGAAGCTGAGTCAAACTAAAGTCACAGTGTATAAAGCTGAGTCAATATGAAGTCATGAAATACAAGCCTTACACAAACAGGATCTTACCAATCAGGACCAAATGCATATATATCAAGTACCAAGATATGTTGAAACAGAGAACCAAAACAAACAATAACTATAACTTCTGAATATATACAAACATGACCACTGAGATCTATAACTACATCTATGCTGACATTTGAAATACCATTATCAACTAAGCTATACCCCCTCTGCCCCTCATGAATATCCATAGCTTAGCACCTCTCTACTTTGTGGAAGCCCAATGGAATGCTCTGAATATACTTAGTAAGGCCCACTAAATCAGATAAATCTCAAGCTACTATCAGATCAGCCACCTCCTGGAAGATATAGTTGAACACTATCACAATACAGATATTACCCAGATGTCCCAATACCAGAAAATCATCACTTACAAACACTGAGAACTCTTTTATGAGTATAGCACTGTTATTTCCTGTCTCTGAGTTACTACTACTGAAATGGTTACTACTCTGTCCTATGTCCAAATTGATGACATGATATAAGAACTCAATCACAAATATATACCTTGAGTATGTTCAGACCATAGACAGAACCTTCCCACACTCTGATGACCATATTCTACAAATGCCTCAAGTCAGATATATGATAAAGGATGTCTATGATATAATCTGATTTGATAAAGACGAAGCAAAAGACAATGATCCCTCTAATGCTGACATGACCATGAGTCAAGGATCTCTGCCAACTCTAATCATACTACCAACCTTGCTAATGAACTTGCAATAGTTCATAACCACCTATGAGACCTACTGGGATAATGATCACTGGTATAAATACCAACCTGCATTCACTCCTGATTACTTCAACTACAATGAAGAGACTGGAGAACACAATATGTATTTTCAGACAACCCTCAAGATTGAACCAACCACTTCACCATCTAAGTATGAGTGACATAAACCACAGCTATCAGCTTACTACAACTCTGCAACTCATAGCACCATAACTTATAGAAGATATACAGACAGTGAATCTAATGAAAGCGAAGATAATGCACCCCTTCTTTGCCCACCAATACCTTATCTAGCATATAAGACAGATGATGCTATCCTGTGAGATAGTGATGAAGTTCTAATATATTATTACCTCAGTGAATAAGGAGAAGTAATCTATGAACCATTCTTCCTAGATGACTACTTTATCAGAAATAATGTCATTGATAGTGATGTCATCAAAGACTACCCAGACAGCATCTAAATCTATAAATAGCTTAGCAATCATAGTATAGTTAGATTAGCCTTGTATGATATAACTGTGAACTGACTCAGCAATCAGACGATCTCTTGACATATCAGATTACACTTGTACTATGTGACTGCATTCCAACTCAGTAAGGCACTAAGTGCTACATCCATATCTAGTATAGTCTAGATAGCTCCTCACTAGTATAAATTCCCCCTCCCTCAGACCTCAGAATCTCAGACTTGAACACTTGAATACTTGAACAATCCAAATACAACTCCTGAGCACTTCCCCACAATATCCCTTTATACAACTACTCCTAGTATAATAATATCATGAATAGCAAATAAACCTATTTAATAATCCACAAACCACTCTTAAGTAAATCTACTCCCTGTTAGGTCCCACTCCTAACCCCATTATAAAATTTCCTAATTGGATATTGTCTGCAGTGATATGCCAATTCAACTAAGCTGGTCTTAGTTTTTTAAACTTCCTGAAATATAGAAAATCCTGAACATCCAGAACTAGTCCAAGAAAGAACTTTGGTTGAGATATCAATCCAATCTTGAAATCAATAAGCATAGAGGATGTACTTTATATGAAATTGATCTTAACCTTAAAGAAACAGTCTTTCAGAATATCCAGAACTTCCAGAAAACTCTTTCAGAACTACATAATGGTTACCCTAAAAAGCAACTCTTTTATAACTTGGTAGCAGTGGTTTACAATCCAATTCTGCTTTAAGATGCTTCCTCACCCTGCTATAAACCCCTCTGAGAATTCCTACAAGTTGGTATAAAGCCTAATCTCTGAACTAGAATTTATCCCAAACTATCTGACAATCTGGAGAGAATTGAATCTGATATATAAGAACAATTTGACCTCCACACCTGCAACAAGTGGGACAAACTTCACTCAAAGAAAGAAGTACTCTGATTAAACCAGCAGATAGGCAAAACCCTATTCATCAAACTCCTTACTCTACACCCAGCAAGTCAGGATGAAAAAGGTCTTATTGAAGCCTTCTTTACTCTTCTCAATAAGAGTTTTGTCAGCTCTACAAATCTGAGCGATCTAGGACAACCATCAGCAGTCTTTCTAGCCTTAGTTTCTCATGAAGTCCAAGCCTCTGTAGCCAAATGGCTCAACTCTACTGACTTTCACCATACCAGGACCAAGACTGCATTATACTATCAATTTCAGAACAGCAAGGCCTGCCATATTCTTAAGGAAGAAGTAAGAGAAACTCTTCATCAATAATCTGACCCTAAACCAGAAGCAGGCCTAGCTACAGCCCTATCTGAACTAGAAACTAATACCGAACCAGAACTTGACTTTGAATTAAGTCCATCTGAAATCAGATATACAACTGATTCTATCTACTTTAATACTGAGTAAACTCAATTACACAGGGACCAAACTGAAGAGGAGGAGGAGTATCTCAGTAAATTTGATCCCAGATACACTACTGAAGGAGATGCACCTCTATCAGGACAGAATATACTGATACAGCAACAAACAGCTATCTATCGAGCCCTTACTCCAGACCCACAACTACTACTCCAGTAACTTATACAGACCCAAAGAATACCCTCACACTCTGCACCAGTATCTCAAGTAGTACCAGTAACACCACTACCAGTAGTCCAGCTACCTCCAGTAAATAACATGGTGAACCAACAGATTCTAGACCTTACAGCCTAGATAGTCATAATGGTAGCAACCATTACTACCTTAGCAGAACAGATCTGACTTACCAAAAATCTGAGTCTACCTACCTTCAATAGTACTGCACAAGAAGTCCAAAGCTTCATTAGTATAGTTGATACTAACTTTGAGGCTAATCAATAGACCAATGAGTGAGTTGCTGACTGCCTTCTGACAAATAATCAAGACTACACTCTGGAACAACTCTTTGCTATCACTACAGCCTATGTTCACCAAGTTGTTACATTCTTCCAAGTACCTGCTGAAGAATGATAGTGAACCCTTCTTGAAAAACCCCTCACATAGGACACCTGACCTATAGTAGTTACTCAAAATATAGCAAACAATGCCCCAGGATATAGAGCCCATCCTGCAGCCCCTGAACTCAAACAACTCATGATTGCTCAATACCACAGCAAAACCATAATTGCCAAATCTCAAGTAAAACTCCACAATCTCAAATTTGATGTACATAGTAAAGAAGAATTTGAAATCTTCTGTACAAAACTCAAGTCACTTCTGAACACCATTGGCCTAAGATATATTGCCAATGACAAAGTACAAAATAGTATAAGAGCAGACCATCTATTCAATGCACTACCTGAATGGCTTACCATAGTGCTCTGAACGAGTCAATCCGGATGGGATTCAGATGGATTCAAATCAATTATTGTTTTGATTTCCAAATTAGACAATTAAATGTTTACATCAATAACTTAGTGAATAATCATTCAAATTTGATGATCTTAGTGTCATTTGAAAGCCCTTAATAAGGCCTTTCTAATGATACCAAGAATATTAAAATCAGATTACACCTTGCCGAGATATTAAGGAAAATGTTCTATTTGATGAAATTTCCAAAATCGGCAAATTGAAGAATTTCCAAAATCAGCAATTTAGATGGTTTCCTTCATAACTCAGCAACGCATGATCTGATTTCAATGTTCTTGATATCATTAGATAGGCTGTATTAAGGGCTTTTAAATGACACCAAGATCATCAAATTGGATGATTATTCATTGAGTTATCGATGTAAACATTTAATTGTCTAATTTAGAAATCAAAACAATGGTTGATTTGAATCCATCCAGATGGGATTTGAATCCCATCCAAGTTGATCCAGATGGGATTCAATTCGAATCAATCTGAATCCAATCTGGATTAAATTGACTTGTTAGGAGTACTAGCTTATCAGAAAAATCCAAGAATAAGGCCACTCAGTTGGTTATGATCACTAACAATGGTGCCTAGTAAGAATCAAGACCATGGTCAAGCAAATCCTAATAGCTGAACCAATTCTGCCCTGAAGACAATTCAATAATAAGGAAAAGACTTAGACTAAGAAAGAAGAACCCAAGCATGAAGCATCCTGAGCTCCCTCAATATCCACCTTATGGACACCCAGAAATCATGAATCTACCTAGCCAAGTACCTTCAAGAAACTTACTGAAGGAGAAAGGAATAAACTTCAAAGAAGCAGAGTATGCTTCTATTGCTGAAAGACAGGACATATGGCCAGTGCCTGCCCTAACTGAAAACCCCAAATAGCAACATGAGCAACTGTTACTACTCTACACCACCTCAATAACCTGACTATCAGAATACTGGATTTTGTCAAGTTAAGACAAACTGCTAAGGCCCCAATTAAAGGAAGTTAAAAGGCAGCTGGATATGACCTGTATGCAGCCAAAAAAGCTACAGTTTCCAACTAAGAAGTCAAGCAAGTCTATATAGGAATCAGTATCCAAATCCCTGAAGGATATGTTAGAAGAATATGCTGTTGCAGCAGCCTAGCATTGAAAGAACTTTCAGTAGAAGGAGGAGTCATTGATGAATATTATATAGGTGAAACTATTGTCCTCATCTGAAACCATAGTTAGATACCCTTCAAAATCCCAATTGGTTTCTACATTACCTGGATCCTATTTGAGAAAATCGAGTCAACTCTGACAGTCAAAGAAGTCCCTGAACTACTATCTACCATCTGAGAATCTAAAGGATTTAGCTCATCAAACAAGGCTCCAGCCCAACCTACCATGAGCAAAGAAGAATAATTTTATAAGAAAATTGAAGATGGATATGTATCAAGCAGCTGATGTCTCCATAGTATTAGAATGTATTCTTCTCAAATAATTGATGATTGCTTCTCTTGTATCAATGAATTGGCTCAAAGAAGAACCAACAAAAGGAAAGCTCCTATAACTGAAATCACCACCATTGGATCAGACAAACTGCTTATACTCTAAGCTTTTGTCAACTGAGCACCTGTCAAGATTATAATAAATAGCAGTGCCTCAGACAACTTTATCAATAAAGAAACAGCCAATAGACTCAAGGTCTTCACCTCCCTGGCATAATAAACTCAAGCAGTTGCCATAGCTAATGGAACCTTACATGTCATTAGCAAGAAAGTCTGTAACCTACCCTTCCGAATTGGTGACTACTGAGTATATATTACCCTCCAGATCATACTACTCCCTGATAATGAAATCGTTCTTGGAACCCCATAGTTGAAACAAGAAACCCCCATAATTGATTGAGTGAACCATTCTCTGACCATCAAGAAAGGATACCACAACTTCAAACTGCAAGGCAAAAAGGACCCACTCAACTCTGGTAACCCTGGACCAAAGATCACTCATATTAATAAACTACAGCTCAAGAAATTGGCCAAGAAATGTCCTCTCTTTGCCATCTCCATCCGCCCATCTAAAGAAGAACCTGAGAACTCTGAAGAAGACTTTTCCAAAGTTGACAGCCATATCAGACCCCTACTCTAGAAATTTCAAGACATATTCCCAAAGAAACTTCCAAAAGGCCTACCTCCTAAATAAGTAATAGACCATATCATCAAGACTATTCCAGATGCCAAGTCAGCCTTCAAGTCAATCTATCATATGTCTCCAAGAGAAATTGATGTACTCAAGAAAGAAATTGATAAACTCCTAGAACAAGGATTCATCAGACCCAGTGTATCACCTTATAGTGCACCAGTCCTCTTTGTTGTCAAGAAAGGAGGAGACCTATGAATGTATATTGATTACTGAGATCTCAATGAATAGACCATCAAGAACTGTTGCCCACTACCCAGAATTGATGAAATATTTAACAGACTTACCAACTCACAATTTATGAGCTCTTTTGATCTACAAAATAGTTACTGGCAAATTGTCATAAAAGAAGAAAACATCTACAAGACAGCCTTCTGAACTCACTATGGATATTTCAAATTTCTGATTATGCCCTTTGGCTTAACTAATGCTCCTGCAACCTTCCAGACTCTGATGAATACTATTCTGCATCTATACCTAGACAAATTCATTATTGTCTATATTGATGACATCCTAGTCTTCAGCAAAACTCTGGAGGAATACCTCGAATATCTCAAACTAATACTACTGAAACTCCGAGAAAACTGACTCTTTGTAAAACTCAGCAAATATGAATTTCTTCTGAAAGAGATTCAATTCCTTATACATATTATCACACCAAATAGAATCAAAGTAGACCCTAGCAAAATCTCCACAATTAAGGATTGGCTCAAATCTAAGAAGCTAAAAGACCTTCAGTTATTCCTGAGATTAGCAAATTATTACAGGCAATTTGTTGCCAACTTTGCTAAAATCACTACTGCCCTTATCTAAATGACTAAGCACAACAAGAAAGAAGAACAGCCCTGGACCATGAAACAAGAAAAAGACTTCAACAATCTTGCAAATTGGGGACCTGAACAAGATACAGCCTTTCAAGTACTAAAAGATGCCTTGATAATCACTCCAGTACTTCAAGTGGCAAACTCTGCTCTACCATATAAAGTTACTACTAATGCTTCTGACCTAGTACTTGGAGCAGTACTCATACAAGAAGGACATCAGATTGGCTGCCTCCTGGAAGACATAGTCAAACACTATCACAATATAGATATTACTCAGATGTCCTAACACCAGAAACTCATTACCTGTAAATACTGAGAACTCTTTTATAAGTATAGCACTGTTATTCTCCATCTCTAAGTTACTACTGCTGAAATGGTTACTACCCTGTCCTATAGCCAAATCGATAACATGATATAAGAACTCAACTACAAGTATCTCAAGTATGTTCAGACTACAGACAGAACCTTCCTATACCCTGATGACTATATTCTACAAATGCCTCAAGTTGGATATGTGATGAAGGATGTCTATTATATAATCTGATTTGACAAAGACAAAGCAGAAGACAATGATCCCTCTGATGCTAATATGACTATGAGCTAAGGATCTCTGTCAACTCTGATCACACTACTAACCTTGCCAATGAACTTGCAACAGTTCATAACCACCTATGAGACCTACTGAGACAATGACCACTAGTATGAATACCAACCCACATTCACCCCCAATTACTTCAACTACAATGAAGAGACTGGAGAACATAACCTGTACCTTCAGACAACCCTCAAGATTGAACCAACCACTCTACTACCTGAGTATGAGCGATATGAACCATAGCTGCCAGCTTACTACAACCCTGTAACTTATAGTGCCATAACTTATAGAAGATATGCAGATAGCAAATCTGATGAAAGTGAAGATAATGCACCCCTCCTTTACCTATCAATGTCTTATCCAGTATATGAGACAGATGATGCTATCCTGTGGGATAGTGATGAAGTTCCAATATATTATTACCTCAGTGAACAAGGAGAAGTAATCCACGAATCACTCTTTCTAGACAACTACTTCATCAGAGATGATATCATTAATGGTGATGTCATTGAAGACTACCCAGATAGTATCTAAACCTATAAATAGCTTAGAAATCATAGTATAGTTAGATTAGCCTTATACAATATGACTGTAAACTGACTCAGTAATTAGACAATCTCTTGACATATCAGATCATACTTATACTATATGACTGCATTCCAACTCAGCAAGATACTAAGTACTATATCTATATCTAGTATAGTCCAGATAGCCCCTCACTAGTATAAATACCCCCTCTTCCAGACCTCACTTGAAGACTTGAACACTTAAACAATCCAAATACAACTCTTGAGCACTTTCCTACAATATCCCTTCACACAACTACTCTTAGTATAGCAATATGCCAATTCAACTAAGCTGGTCTTAGTTTCTTGAACTTTCTGAAATACAGAAAATCCTGAACATCCAAAACTAGTCTAAGAAAGAACTTTGGTTGAGACATTAACCTGATCTTAAAATCAATAAGTATAGAGGATGTACTCCATATGAAATTGATCTTGACCTTAAAGAAACAGTCTTCTAGAATATCTAGAACTTCCAGAAAACCCTTCTAGAACTATGTAATGGTTACCCTAAAAAGTAACCCTCTTACAGATGTCCTCTTATAGATACTTAGAAGGACTCCCAATCAGCAAATCAACCATGAATAAGGAGCTTTATTACAGAATTATCACTTATCTGGGACAGTAAAAGATGTCCCAACATTTGAAAGAATAGATACAAATGATTATCAACAAAACTTAGAAATAATTCAAAACCAATAGAGAGATACTGAAGAAAGAAAAGCTACTAGTCATACCTAAACATAAGAAGGAATAAGTAATGAAATCAGTATATAAACTTAGCTATCTAGGAGAAACAAATACATATAATAAAGTAAGAAGAACAATATAGTGGCCAGAGATAGAGAAAGATATCAGACAATTCATCAAGACCTATAACAAATGTCAGAAATAGAAATAAGACTAATGAAATAAAATTCTGAGATCAGTATATATAGAACTAGTACTATTTGCTTATAGCAATAGATGTAATTGATCCACTACCTCTGATATTAACTAGCAACTGATATATCATTATTATTGTAGATCTCTTTACAAAATGGATAGAGATAGAACTCCTCAAAGAAGCCAATATATAGTCAATTGCTGATTTCTTCCATAAAGAAATTATTTGCTAATTTAAGACCCCAGCACAAGTAACTACAGATAAAGGAACAGAATTTGTGAACCAGTTCTTTGAGGTTCTTTACAAGAAGTACAAGATTCAGTATATTTAGACTATAGTCTATCATCTATAAGAAAATAGACAAGTAGAAAGAATCAATAAGACTCTCAAGAATGTTATTACTAAGATCTATAATAACTATAAAAACTGAGATCACTATCTACTAATAGTATTATCTACTCTCTGTAATATCTAATTATAAAGCACCTACTTTACTCTCTAAGAAATACTATTTGGAGAAGAAAGTTCTCAAGGAACCTTATTATCCAATGAAGATACTATATGGAAATATATGGATATAGAGATATAAAGACTATACTAAATCAGAAAAAAGGCCAAAGATTATATAACCAAGGTGCAGACACTATAACAGAATAATGTGGAAAATATTTACAAGTCCCTAGATATTATTAAGATAGGAGACAAGGTTCTGATATATCAGAACATGGTAGAAGTTTCATGGTCATGAAAACTGAAGCTCAAGTGGGAAGGACCTTACCTTATATAAGATATAAAAAGAATTACCTTTTGGCTACAAAAGCCCTCAGACATAATTATCTCTATCATTATTTATCAAAACTGACTCAAGAAGTATCATGGCCAATTAATGGAGTAATGTCATAGCCCTTAAGGTTATCAGTGCTATATAATAAGCTATAGAAAGACAGCAGTATTCTACTGAGCCACCAACTATAGAGAAATCTTTTGATAGTATTCAGAGTATAGTATAAATATACTTATTATAAATTTCACATTTCAAGATATACTAGGACTGAAATGAGTTTCAAGAATACTTTAAGCTTGAGCAACTGCTAAATTTATAACTAGAAATGGGAAAAGAAGACTGAATCCAAGAATGCCAGCTCTCTCATATTCAAATTATTATCAACAAATAAGTAAATAAGTTATTCAAAGAAGATGAAATAGCTCTAGCTCATCTCTGAGAAATAACTCTAGCAGACTTTAGATATATCAGAAGACAATATTAAGAGAATATAATAATACAAATTATACAGTATAAGGAGATACAAATTGTGAAAGCCTGAGAGTTCAAGTGAATAGGATATGTATCTTAGAGATAAATTACCTATTCAGGAGGAAGTTATGATGATTGATCTGAATTAGGAATATGAATCAGAGAAATTAGATATTTGATCATAGTACCTGAACCCAATTCCTAATATAGTATAGCCATATAAATAGCAGTTATAGAACTTTACTACTAGTGAATACTTTACTATTAGCAAAATGACTTATAATATAACCACCTTATAGCTAGCAAACTTATATAAATAATCCAATATCTTAAAGTGAATAAACCTTAGATCAAAATAGTTCAAAGTAAAGAGAAAGTAAAGAAACTAGTAAGCCTATAGGCAAATACACTTCAAACTCACTCTCCTGTACTCTGAGGACTCTGCAAGAGTCAGAACAAGTCAAGTTTTCAAGATACAGAAATCTGCTATACTTCCAAGATTAGGTATCTGCTACATTATAATACATTTAGAAAGATTATTAATTGAAATATATAGTAGATATATTTTAGTATATCTAAGTAGATTATAATATATTTAGTCAATCTCAAGTAATACTAGAATTACTATTATATCAAGTGGGAGTTTCTTCTATAGTTTGGAAAAAGAATTATAGTTTGCAAACAGTGAGTATACTAACTGATCCCCTGTAAACTTAAAATTAATTATTATTTTATCTGTGTTTACTATCAAAAATTACTCTAATGTATCTTGGAGTACTTTTGTATATTATCTGCAATATAGTATTTCTCTACTTTAAATTTCATATTGTTTTTAAACAAAGTATTTAACATTAGTTTATATAGAACAGCAAGTAGATCTTAATAGAACAGAATATATTTACTAGTCCAAGTTTTAGATATATGAGTAATATTAAAAACTTTGTAATTAAAGGACTAATTTAAAAAAGAGAATTACTGAATATTTATTAATTTAATAGGAATATTAACTATTTAATTATATACCACTCTGTTTTTGACTACTATATCTAAAATTTTTATCATCTCTCTTGAGTTTATAAACTAGAGGAGCCTATTTGCTATTGAAATTTTTCTATCTGCAAATATATTAAGAAGTTTATCTGTAATCTTTCAAGATATATTTCTACTTCAAAACAATAGATTTATGAGCCAAATTTCTCTATTATTCTTTCAAAGATATAAAAGATTATTTATATAAATTATAAATATTATCTAAGTTTAGAAATAAATTTATTATACTATATAAGTACTTTCTTACTATTAATAATCTGACCACTAGTTGGTTCATAGATAATATAATTCTTACTGAATTCTAATATAATAGATAGGCTTCTTTAATCTTAAATTGAATTGTCATTTTCTCTAAATAATTGTCTTTCCTCTTAAATTGAATTATTATTTTTATTGAATGATGGGCTTTTCAATTCTTGAATTGAGCTATTATTATAAAACTCAGATAAGTTAGATGAAAATAGATCATCACTGCTGATATTATCTTAAATTATATATATATATTTAATATAATTATCTGAAATCTTCCAAGTTTATTTATATAGATTGCTTGAACTTGAAATATATGTAGAATTTAAAGTTTACTCATAAACTATAGATGAATTTATAGATAATGATAGTGTAATATTAAAGTTACTAAAATCTTAATGAACTGGATATTTAAAAATGAACTTATCATTCTGATATTATATAAGTATATTGTGCATCTTACAGATATATCAAGTCAATTCCAAGGTAGATTTGTACTTTAGGTTGCAATATGAGCAAGAAAGCTTCATATTGATATTAGATTTGAAGTAGAGAAGGATTTGAAAGATAATATAAATTTTAACAGTAAGTTTATAATTATGAAATATACTGGTCTAAAATGGAATTCTTTATCTAATTAGCTTTACACTTTTGCTCTTACTTAATGTACTTGCTTAATATGCTTACTTAATATGTACTTGTTTAATATATTTATACTTTATTATATTAACTAAACTCATTATATTATAATATTAACTAAATATAAATAAGTAAGCTTTATATTCACTTATTAGACTTTCTGATGATATCTGTATATATATATATATATCTATTATAAATATTGTAGGTATAAAAAAAGGTCTTCATCTAAAAGAATTATATCTTTTCTTACTTCTCTTATTACAATCTCTTTATGCCTAAAGATAATAAATTATATCCTAAGATAAATAAAATATATTCTAATATAAATAATAAGTACTAAGCCATGAACAATATATACTAAGCTATGAACAAATTATATCAGTTTTATAGCAAGTAGCAGATCACAGATAGGTTATAGATTATAAAGATGTACAAAACCAAAGAGTAGACCATAGACAGGCTGTACCAGACTACAAAAGTATACAAAATTAAGAAGCAGACTACATTATACTCAGACAAGGTTAATACTAATAAATTCATGACTTTTAACTTCAATGAGAGAGCAGCCAAATAGCAAAAGACTATATAAGATCAAGGTGAACAGAATGAGAGTAAAAAAATTGAACAAGAATAAGACAGAGTTAGTAAATAAGATAGAGGTGATAAATAAGATGAGAATGATAAATGACCCAAGCTTATAATTTAGAATGATGAGGTATTTCTATATAGCAAGATACTTTCAAATAATGAGATACTTCTAGACAATAAGATGCTTTCAGATAATGAGATACTTTAGAATAATGATGTGGAGACTCATTTGGTTAGATATATAGGACAGATAATTAAGCAAGACAGAAAAAGAAATAGATAAGTTATTTTTAGAAATGAGTTCATAAATTATAATTTGTATATTATAGCTTATTCATAAATACAAATTGAATTTTTATATTATAATTTAGCAGATCCATAGATATCAGCAACCTCTATTGAAAATATAAAATTAATAAAGTGATCTAAAAGCTTATAGTAAATATATCTTTTTCTTAAAGATCTTTTTCTAAAGTATAATAGTAATCTAAAAACAGACATTATTATTAAAATTTTAAAAGATATAGACTTAAAGATCAAATATAGTAATAGTTCAATTTATATAATAGTGAGTATTTTATTCATATTCAGTTTGTATATTTATTTAATAGTTTATAAACTCAACTATTTTCATTTTTATTAAAAAGATAGCTATACTATCAAATTATAGTCTACTGTTCTCACATTTATAAAGTCTTTGACAAAAAGTTCAATCAAATTTTCTCTGATATAGATCAGTCAAAATCTATAACTCTAAAAGATCTTACTCATACTTACCAATAAGTAGTATATTATTTATAAGTCTGAAATAATTTCATTTATTTAAAGGATGACAAGGGTGAGCTCAGTAAGCTATTCTATAGTAACTATATAAAATAACTACTGTATTTTATATTTTTCAATAGAAATCTCAGGTTATAAATAAGTTTCAAAAAGACAAACATATTAACCATTATATAGTTATTGTTATTTGTATATTTATAAGTATATTTTCAAGTTTATAAATTTATATTTACCAGCATATACTTATTTGGCCTATATTTATCTCTTTATATAATTATAGCTAGATTATATTATTTAGCCTAATATCTTACTAAGAATTTTTAATAAAAGAGAATATAAGAAAATATATATAAAATAGCTCAAGATGATCAATAAGGTTTGAAACTACATTAATTTACTTAAGATTGAAAAAATAGTTTATAACCTATATAAAGATATTAACTTAGATAAAGATAATAAGATAATTGATATCTCTAATATTTTCTTTTTATTAAATAAAAATAATCTGGTCCAAGAGAGAGATAATATAAGAGGGTTTACTTTTAGGATAACTGTTATATAGTTCTGAAAGAGTTTTCTAGAAGTTCTAGATATTCTGGAAGACTGTTTTCTTAAGGTCAAGATCAATTTCATATGGAGTATGTCCTCTACACTTATTAATTTCAAGATCGGGTTGATGTCTCAACCAAAGTCCCTTTTTGAACTAGTTCTAGATGTTTAGGATTTTCCATATTTCAGGAAGTTCAAGAAACTAAGACCAGCTTAGTTGAATTGGCATATCACTGTAGACAATACCCAATTAGGAAATTTCATAACAGGGTTAGGAGTGGGACCTAATGGGGAGTAGATTTACTTAAGATTGGTTTGTGGGTTATTAAATAGGTTTATTTGCTATTTATGATATTGCTATACTAGGAGTAGTTGTATAAAGGAATATTGTGGGGAAGTATTTAGGATTGTTCTTATGTATTCAAGTATTTAAGTCTGAGATTCTAAGGTCTGGGGGAGGGGGTATTTATACTAGTGAGGGGCTATCTGGACTATGCTAGATATGAATGTAGCACTTAGTACCTTGCTGAGTCGGAATGCAATCATGTAGTATAAGTATGATTTGATATGTTAAGAGATTGTCTGACTGCTGAGTCAGTTCACAGTTACATTATACAAGGCTAACCTAACTATACTATAACTGCTAAGCTATTTATAGATTTAGATGCTGTCTAAGTAGTCTTCAATGACATCACCATTGATGACATCATCTCTGATAAAGTAGTCATCTAGGAAGAGTGGTTCACAGATTACTTCTCCTTGTTCACTGAGGTAATAATACATTGGAACTTTGTCTCCATCCCACAAGATG
>RBNI01000655.1:0-28174 GCA_003990745.1 Jimgerdemannia flammicorona | reverse complement strand
GCCAGATTCTCTTCAAGGTGTATCTCTTAGACTAACTCAAGTTGTTATAAGCAAGTTCTTATTGGAGTGCCTTCCCAAGGTCTTATAGTCCTCAAACTTCTTATCTTTAACTGTCTTGTTATCTTTTAGATTGCTTGCAAGGAAGTGTGTGTATTGTACTGAGTTGACTGACTTTATTTCAGAGGAAATAAGAGGGGTATTTATACAAAATATAATTCAATGGTTGCTAAGATATAAAGCTAAATATAAATTCCAATAACTAAAATTACTAAGTTCCAAGGCTGGCATTATTTGGTATCACAACAAAATACCGGTGCTGGCATTATCCAGTGTTACATAAGAATACCAGTGCTGGAACAATTTCACGTCACCTCAGAATGCCGGTGCTGGCATTATCTGGTGTTACATAAGAATACCAGTGGTGGCATTATCCAGTGTAATAAAGAACTTAGAGCAGAAAGTTCAGGACTAGGGGGGCTTCATCATCATCATCATCATCACTGAAGGAGATGAGATCCATGAATTCGTCATGCAGGTCGCGCGTTTCACGTACTTCGCATGCTTTGGGTATGTCACGCGGGATGACGTCATCGATGACGTCATCACGTTCGGCAGTGGTGGGAAAATCTGGGACTCTCCAGTCTATGAGGTTCTCTTCCACAAAATAGGGGACAAATGTGGGGTCTTGGGGAGATCTAACCCGGATGCTTGGGCCTTGGAATACTGAGATCAATCCTTGCAGGAATTGGTCTGGGTTGTCCTGAAGGATGGGATACCAGAAGTCTTCTACTTCTTTGCTATTGAGGGTGATAGTGGACTGGGCTTCTGTAGCCACCCTGGCTTCTAGTGCATTGATACGGCAAGATGACAGGTCTCTGAAATCTGAGACTCTAACATACTCTAAGTTGGGGATCGACCATGGTGCATGCCTAAAGATCTGATGGATCTTTTTAGCTGTCCTTGTTTCACATACTTCCATGGGGGTGGCATCTCGTAGCTCTTGGGTGCTGGCCTGTGGGAACTCCCGGCAGAGGAGGTTTTCTATTTCGTACTCCTGCCACATTTGGAGACATTCGGTAGCAATGGTGATCCTTGTTTCCATTTCACGGCGGTAGAGGATGAAGTGATAGGGGTCTGCAGTACCCAGGTTGACACTAGGAGTCCTTCTTGAGCAGGTCCTCATGGCTCTTCTGATATCTTGGAACATCCTTTCTTCAACCGAGGTACCTTGGTAATTCCTTGACCTTGAAGTTTGGCAGGCAGCAGGCATTTTGTTTGTGGTAAGTCTTTGAGCTATTTTGGGATTGGTGGTTCTTGTTGGTTTCTGCTACTGCGGTTCCTTGATTCTTCTTTTATATTCTTCAGGATGCTTGTGCTGTGGTCACAATGACTCACAGTTGGTCATTATTGCTCATCTCGTATGCCGTATAATCTTCTCATGCTCCGATCTAGTGGCTTTGCAAGGAAAGGCTGTCTCTTGTGCTGATGTCATCATTCTGAGGTCACTGTTATAATATTCATAGGAGTAACATCTTATAGCTCTTGAGTGCTAGCCTGTAGGAACTCCTGGCAGAGGAGGTTTCCTATCTCATACTTCTGCTATATTTGGAGGTATTCAGTAGCAATAGTGATCTTTGTTCCCATTTCATGATAGTAGAGGATATAATAATAAGGATCACTAGTACCCAGATTGACACTAGGAGTTCTTCTTGAGTGAGTCCTCATGGCTCTTCTGATGTCTTAGAACATCCTTTCTTTGACTGAGGTACTTTGGTGATTCCTTGACCTTGAGGTTTGATGAGCAGCAGACATTTTATTTATAGTAAGTCTTTGGGCTATTTTAGGATTGATGGGTCTTGTTGGTTACTGCTACTATGGTTTCTTGATCCTTCTTTTATATTCCTTGAGATACTCATACTATGGTCACAATAACTTACAGTTGGTCATTATTATTTATCTTGTATACCATATGATCTTCTTATGCTCCGATCTGGTGGCTTGTAAGGAAAGGCTGTCTTCTGTACTGATGTCATCATTCTGAGATCACTGTTACATCTTTCTTCTGAATAAAGATCTTCTTGAATGTCTTTATTCATTGGTCCAGTTCTGAAAAATTTGCTGATCCTATAACCTCTGACAAGAGGTCAAAAAGTGGTGTTTATGGGCTGGTATCTTCTTTTTGTATTTTGGCATAATAGTGAAGAGTTGCTCCCTTTATATAGAGCAAGGATCTGATTCTGATCTTGACCAATCAGTTGACAGTTCAAACTCTTCTGGCTTTGAAAGTCTCATAGATAAGTAGTTGCTGGTACTATATCCCTTAGAGAATGGTCCAGACAGATAGTCTGCTGGTCACAGGACATACTGTTATAATTTGCAGACTAGAACCTCATAAGTGGTCATCACATTTTGCTTCTCTTATATAGATTCATAGTACTTCTTGAGTCTGTTTCTATGTACTATGGTAGACAGTATGGTCTCTGAGATTTTTCTAAGCCAGAAGGTAGTTCCCTTGATATCTTATATGTAGAAGGGTCCTTCTCATTTGGGCTCCAGTTTTCATGACCATAAGACTTCTACTATATTTTGATACAGTAGGACCTTTTCTCTGATTTGGATGGGTTCTAGAGTCTTGTAATTCTTTTCTGCATTTTTTCTTGTCAGTACTTGTAACTTGATGATGTAATCTTCAGTCTTCTTCCTGATTTGGTGTAGTCTCTGGATTTCTGCATTAATCCATCTCCAAGTTAGGTCTAGATTTGTAGCTGAGGTTCCATCAGAATCTTCTTCTCTGAAGAGTAGTTCTCTTGGGGTAAAGTGTGTACTCTGTGACCATATGTCTCATAGGACAGAGAGGGCAGTTGGAAGATAGTTATCTCAATTCTCATATATCTCTGAGATCTTCACCAGGATGTTTTTGAGGGTCTTGTTGGTTCTCTCTATCTGTCCATTTTCTTGAGGGTGGTATACAGTAGTCTTGATGTGCTGAATTTTGTATTTCTGATATATTATCTCATGGAATCCATTGACAAATTCTGTGCTGCAGTCTGTTGTAATTTGCTTCAGTATCTTGTAGTGGTAGATGATTTCTCAGTGCAGGAAGTTAGCTATAGAGGCATTGGCTTCTTGTAATACTCCTGCTTCTATCTATTTGATAAAGAGGTCTACAATAACTATAATATAGCAGTTTCCTGATAGTGTTACTGGTAGTGGCCCAATGATATCTATTGTAATGTGGTAGAAGAGGATAGGCTCAATTCTTGATGACCTAGATGTCTGGTCTTGCTGATCTTGTTTCTGTTTTTGGCACTTATCATATCCTTTGACAAATTGGTACAGGTTTTCTTCCATTTTGGGCCACTACATGGTTCTTCTTGCCTTGTTATATATGTTGGTTCCTCCTGAGCAGTGTTTGATAGTATAGTCATACTATTACAGTCTGTAGATCCATCTGGCATATATTTCTTTAGGAGTTCAGAGTGTGAAATAGCCAGATAAGAATGGAATGGTCTGTTTGAACAGTGAAGTGTTTTCTAGCTAGGTAGTAGTAGAACTTGTCTACTGCCCAAACTACTGCTAAGCATTTGAGCTTGCATGACTTGTAGTTCTGTTCTACTCTACAGGTACCTCAGCTTGCATAGGAGATGACATATTCATGTCCATCTTTCTTCTGAGCTAGGACTGCTCTAAGTCCTATAGCACTTGCATCTGTCTGCAGGATGAATTCTAGATTCCAATCTGGTCTTCTGAGGATAGGTGCTTGGGTCAACCTGGTCTTGAGTTCATTGAAGGTTTCTTGGTATTTTTTGGTCCATTTGAATTTGATTTCCTTCTTCAGTAGCTCATAGATAGGTGCTGCAATATTGGAGTATCCTTTGATGAATCTTCTGTAGTAGCTAGCTAGTCCAAGGAAGGCATGGACTTCTGTAGTTGTTCTGAGTCTTGGGTAGACTGCAACAGTCTCAATCTTTATAGAGTCTGTATAGATTCCAGTCTGGTTGATGAGGTATCCTAGATAGGTAATTTCTTGAGCCACAAACTTGCATTTCTTGGACTTGATGTAGAGGTCATGCTTCTTGAGCTTCTTGAGGGCTAGCTATATGTGGTTGATATGTTCCTGTATAGTATTGCTGAAGATGATTATATCATCAATATAGACAAAGAGACATTTTCCAATCTTGTTGCTAAAGACTCTGTTCATCATTTGCTGGAAACTTGCTGGGGTATTGCACATTCCAAATGGCATTCACAGGTAGATATAAGTGGTGTCAGATATGATGAAGGCTGATTTCTCACTGGCATCTTGAGTGAGACTAATCTGATGGAAGCCTGAGAACAGATCCAAGGTAGTGTAGTATTTGGCTTTACTTCTAAGGGTGGTAAGGATTTCTTGAATATTTGGCAAGGGCTGCCTATCCTTCTTGGTGATTATATTGAGCTTTCTGTAGTCAATACAGAGTCTTGATACAAACTCTCCAGGCTTGCTTCTTTTCTTTGGGGTGAGAATAATAAGTAAAGCCCAGAGACTGATAGCTTATTTAATGATTCCAGCTTCTTCCATTTCCTTGAGTTCTGCTTGCAGCTATTCTCTATAGGCAGGTGGTATAGGTCTGGCTTTCTGGTAGATGGGCTTGATATCACCAGTATCAACTTCATTATAATACTTAGGTTCTTGATTATAGATATCCCTGAAGTCTATAGCAAGTACTTCTTTGTTCTAGTGTAGGATCTTGAGAAGTTGTTCTTTCAGGGGAAAGTTTTCTCCAATAGTATATGTGTACTTGTTCTGGTCTCTGTCTTTCTTGTACTCAAGTTTGGTAATCTTAGTGGTGGCATAGACTCCTCTTCCAGTAGATCCAAAGCCTTGTTCTCCTCTCTTAGTCTTGATGAGTTCAATGACTTCAGTGATCTTGAGCTTCTTGATTTCAAATGGGGTAGTGGGGTTGTGATTTCTGACTATGAGAAAGATCTTGTCAGTATAATCAGAGTCAATTACTCCTCCTTCAACTGAGATTTTGCTTTTGGCCAGACTGCTCCTGGTCTTGATAATTTTGGCATAGTTCTCTGGCAGCTTGACTCCAATTCCAGTGCCAAGTAGAGTGGTGGTCTGTGGTTCAAGGGTAGCATCTTAGATACTGGCAAGATCTATTCCTATGGCTCCTTCAGTCTTGTATTTTGGGATCTTGGCTTTGGAGTGAAACTTCTTAACCTTGAGAGTGATATCTGGTTCTTATTCCTTCTCAACATCACTGTCAGCTTGAAGCTCTGGGGGCTGATCATCTTCTTTGGCTTTCTTTTTTGCTTCAGCAGCTTCTTGCTCATATTTCTATTAGCAGATTTTTCTGACTTCATTGATATAGGACCAGTAGTCATTCAGATGTTCAGAGTAGTACATCCTAGTACCATAGGGGCATCTTTCTTAAGAGACATAGCCATTGATGATCTTGTTGTACCACTGCTCATCTGTGAGCTTGGATATCTTGTTCTTGTTCTTGTTCTTGTTCACTGAGTATATGAAGACTTCTGTGTCCTCTTCATCTTTTTCCTCCATATCTGGTAGGACTCCTTTGTGGACATTGATAGAGACTTATACCTTTCTTTCTCTATAGTTGATCTACATCTTCTGGACATTGAGGTCAATGATGGCCTTGGCCTTATAAAGCCATTGATTGCCAATGAAGATGTCATAGTTGGTGATGCTTATAACAATCACATCTACTGGGATGGTAGCTCCTCCTATCTTAATAGAGACTTCTCAGATTTTGCCAAGGGGGGTAGCTCATATACTATCTGCTGTAATATAGACTATCTTGGCAGACTCTTCAATATCTCAGCCTAGGCAGTCAATTGCCTTCTTGCTCATAAGGCATCCTCCAGTACCAGTATTAATGATGGCATCAAAGATACAATCTTCAATCTGACATAGGGTATAGGCTGATATCTTATACTGGTCTTCAGATTCTTTGCCTGAGTCTTCTGATTCTTCCTGTACATTGTGAGCTTCTATAATCTTATACTCTTAATTCTTGGTAGTAGTTAAAAGTCCTACTCTCAACTGCTATCTGAAGGCAGGGACTTCAGCTAGCTGTCCAAAAGTAGCATTGACCTTCTGTTCCTTGAGATCCTTATAGATATCATACTGGTGGATCTTGGTCTTGTGTAGCTTCTGTTCCTTCTTGCTTTTGCTTTCTTCTGAGACTGAAGTAGTACCTTCAATGATTTGGCAGGCAGCTTTATCTAACTCTATATCTTGATCAATCTCCTTGGATTGAGTCTTACTTTGAATAGTGATAGCTGGGGTCTTTTTTGGTCTTCCAACTGACTTGCTGTTGCTCTTCTTATCATAAGGCTTGGACTGGGTTCTGGTACCTTTAGTAGTAGGGTAGAATTTGAGCTCCTCATAGTATTCTTCATCATCAGTATCACCAATCTCCTTGATGACTACTGCATTAGTTTATTCTCTAGTTCTACTAGCATTACTTGGTTGGGCTTTGCATCTTGTTTTGATCATGCAATTCTTTGCATAGTGGCCTTCTTCTCTACATCTGAAGTATATAATATTGCATTCTTCTGTAGCAGCTGCAAATCTCTGCACTGGTCACCTGTTGGTACTTCAGACTTCTCTAACAACATCACTAAGGTATACAGTCATTTCAGCAAACTGCTTGACAAGTTTCTCCACTGGGTCAGCTTTGGCTGCCTTGGGGGTAGTGAGGTTGGTTGTCTGTTTACAACTATAGTAGGTATAATACTAGTTGGCTTTGATGGCTCCATCTTGATACTAGTTATTTTCTCTATTGAGTATTTAGCAGGGTGTCTGACAGTCCAATATCTCTGTGTAAAGACCACTTTCTGATCAAGGGTCAGTACAGCTGGGGTAGACTGGATTGCTAGAACAATTTCAGGGTGAACTTCTTTGAGGAAGATTGAATTCACTATTTGTTCCTTGAGAGCATCATCATAGCTAGTCAAGATAATCTAGTGACAGATTCAGATATAGAATGAGTTAGGATCTTCACTAAGTCCCTGACAAATAGTATTAAGTTGATTCTTGAGAGCTTGCTTGATCTCTTCAGTATAATATATTGTTCTGAGAAAGGCCTTCATGTTAGCAAGTTTGGCTGTATCATTATCAGCAATAGTGGCTGTATTGAACTTGTCTCTGGCAGGTTCTCTGAGGCTGACTGGTAGAAGGGCCAATTGTACATCTACACCAAAGGCTCATATGGCAGCAAATTGTTCAAAGTCTTCAATAAAGGTCAGGATTGACTCTTCAGTAGTATATCTATAGAATATGAGAAGACATATTTCTATCTTATCTTGAATTCTTGCAGGGGTGACTCTTATAGTCAGGGTAGTTGTTGTGGAGGTTATTCATTTTTCAGCTTGAAAGTGAGGGATTCATCTTGAATTACCAGCCAATGGGCACTAAGTTGTTATATAGTAGTTACTGAGTCCTTCAAATTATACCAGATTCTTTTCAAGATGTATCTCTTAGACTAACTTAAATTTGTTATAAGCAAGTTCTTATTGGAGTGCTTTTCCAAGATCTTATAGTTCTCAAACTTCTTATCTTTAAACTGTCTTATTATCTCTTAGATTGCTTGCAAGGAAGTGTGTATATTGCACTAAGTAGACTGACTTTATTTCAAAGAAAATAAGAGGGATATTTATACAAAATATAATTCAATAGTTGCTAAGATATAAAGCTAAATATAAATTCCAATAACTAAAACAAAATGCCAGAACAGGAAAAACTGCTAAGTTTCAGAGTCAGTATGAATGGTTGTATAGGTTCAGGATGCTGGTATAATTTCGGTAATATGTCAGAATGCTGGTGCTGGAATAATTCAGTATCACATCAGAATGCCAGTGCTGAAATAATTCAGTATAACTAAAGGACTTTAGAGCAGAATGTTCAAGACTATAGGGGCTTCATTCTCATTAGAAATCAGAATATCTTTGAAGGAGATGAGGTCTACAAATTCATCATTATTATGTAGGTCATGTGTTTTATGTATGTCATACATCTCACATATATTATATATCTTACATATGTCATACAGGATGACATCATTGTCGATGATGTCATCATATTCAGCAGCAGTAGGAACAAGGAGGTCTGGGGCTCTCCAGTCTATGAGGTTCTCTTTCACAAAATAGGAGACAAATGTGGGGTCTTGGGGAGGTCTAATCTGGATGCTTGGGCCTTGAAATACTGAGATCAATCCTTGCAGAAATTGGTCTGGGTTGTTCTGGAGAATGGGATGCCAGAAGTCTTCTACTTCATCACTATTGAGAGTGATAGTAGACTGGGCTTCTATAGCCACCCTGACTTCTAGTACATTGATATGGTGGGCTGACAGGTCTCTGAAGTCTGAGACTCTAATATACTCCAAGTTGGGGATTGACCATAGTGTATGTCTGAAGATCTGATAGATCTTCTTAGCTGTCCTTGTTTTGCATATATCCATGAGAGTGGCATCTTGTAGCTCTTGAGTGCTGGCCTGTGGGAACTCCCAGCAGAGGAGGTTTCCTATCTCATATTCCTGCCATATTTGGAGGTATTTGGTAGTAATGATGATCCATATTTCTATTTCATAGCAGTAGAGGATATAATGATAAGAGTTACCAGTACCCAGGTTGATACTAGGAGTCCTTCTTGAGTAGATCCTCATGGCTCTTCTGATATCTTAGAACATTCTTTCTTCAACTGAGATATCTTAGTAGTTTCTTGACCTTGAGGTTTGGTGAGCAGCAGGCATTTCATTTGTGGTAAGTCTTTGGGCTATTTTAGGATTAGTGGGTCTTATTGATTACTACTACTGCAGTTTCTTGATCCTTCTTTTATATTCCTCGAGATACCCATACTGTAGTCACAATGACTCACAGTTGGTCATCATTGCTCATCTTATATACCATATGATCTTCTTGTACTCCAATCTGATAGCTTGCAAGAAAAGACTGTCTCCTGTGCTGATATTATTATTCTGGGGTCACTGTTACAATATCTAACCAAACAAGCCTCTACATTATTGTTCTGAAGTACCTCATTATCTGAAAGTATCTTATTATATAAGAACTTTAATCATCTCTTACTAAAACTCCTTAATATTCTTTTTTATTTCCAAGATCCTTCTAGATCTTTCTTTTAGATCTTATATAAATATTCTCTCTGTCTGTTTGAATAAAGCTCAAAATATTTCTCTTTAAAATTCTTCAAAAACTACTTAAACTTATAGTATCTCTTTAAACAACTTAAATTACTAGAATACTCTAAAACTTAGTCACTTTCTTATTAAGAAACTAGAACTGTTACATTAGCTAAGTATAGTTGTATCCTTAGCTTTTATACTTATTAAGGTACATATTAAGCCATTCTTTATAATAAAATTCTGTTTGATTACATCAATATCTCACCATTCTGATATCTGGCCTCCCCCGCTGGCTAGCCAGCAGACGTAAATTCATGAAGGACGATGATAAACGGTTTCCCATCAGTCAGCTCTTTTTTACAAACATTGTGAGCTACCTCATGTGATAGCAAGTACGTAGGTATGCTGGAAAATCAGGTATGGTCTTAGTGTATGTACATGTTTCATGTTTCATGCAGACATTAGAGCAACGACCGATAGGTAGCCCCCAAAAATGCAAAAATTTAAGAACCCCCCCCCCCCCCTCCCCCCCCCCCCCCCCCCTTAAAAAAAAAAAAAAAAAAGGAAACACCACCCGCTCTATACAGTTCATCCACACCTCCGTTCTTCCTTTCAATTCCACTCTCCACCCTCCCCTCTGCACTCACAAGAAGAACCTCCTCCTACTCGTCTCCATCTCGGGCTTGAACAACCACTCGTACTCGCCCTGCCTATCAAACGTGCCCTTCTGCAGCCACTTGAGCTTGAGAGTAAACTTGGGCCCGAGCTCCTGCAGACCAACCCTGTTCGTGTCGCGGAAGACGTAGCGGTGTCGGCGGAAAAAAATGAAGTCGCGCTGGTTGTGGAAAGTACACACTTGGCGGCCCTGGAACTCGGGTACGTGCGGGAACAACGCTGTAAACATGCGGCCCACCGTGTGGCCCAGGCGCGTGTTGAAGTTGTTGAGGATCAACTCTGGCTTGTGCGAGGAGGTGCGGCCGTGGCCCTGGTGATGGGGATGTGATGAGAAGTGAGCGGAGGGAGAGATGATGGACAACAAGAGCAGAGGAAGAAAAAATCTCACCTGGATATCTTTGCTCAAAGTGATGCTCGATAATTTGAAATATGCCGTTGGGCCATCAGGCAAGTGGATCATGGTAATGGCATCTGGATACATCAACGTTCAGAGCATATTAGGGACCATAACACAATCCTCATACCAAAGCCATGCAGTTCGAGTGGCATAACCATACTTGGCTGTTTCCTATCCTCGTTCACGATTACAATATCCGTAAACTCGCGATTCTTGCAGAACTCGACGATTTGCTTGATTTCGAACTGCGCGGTGCGCTTGACGAAGGTCGCGTTGGGGAAGACAGAGAGTAGTTCCGCCGCAAACTCGTAGCTCGTCTGAATAAATAAAACACATTAATCCTCGCAAGTTCGCATAGAGAAATGACGTAGTGCTAGTAGAATAGACAACCGAAACAAGACACCCACCGCGCTCGGGCACTTGCTCGTCGTGATGAGCATTTTGGGCGCTTGACCGCCAAAATACTTTGCAAACTCGTCAGTGGCCTCATCTTCGGCGACCTCCTCGTCTTCTTGCACAAGAGTCTCGTCGAACTCGCGGGTATTGTCGAGCGTCTTGGGTACGTTGTTCTTGAGACGCTCCTCCCGCTTCTCCGGATCCTCCTCCTCCTCTTTCTTCAGCTGCTGCCGGCGCTGGCGCTTGGCTTTCGCCTTCTCAACTTTAACGCGATGGTGTATGTCCTCGCGCTTTAGCTTGTTCTTTATATCTGCGGGTTTGACCTTAATAGCGCTCATTTTTGAAGAATGAAGGGTTTAAGAATGTGGCTTGGGGTTGTTGTTCGAATTTTCTTGTATCATGTGACACAATATTTGGACTGCTTTTCGAAATCTATATAAACCAGCTCACTTCAGCAACGAGTCCATATCTGGTATGCACACAAACCGCTTGGCAATTGATCCCATAACAAAGGCTTCCTTGTTCTGCGAGTCTACCGCCACCACATTCTGTAGGAAGGAGCAGACAGAGCCACTGTGGACCTGAGAGGATAAAGATTTGGTGAAATCAGAGGGATGTGCGCACGTATTGAATAAGTTAGAATAAGTTCCCTCACAATTATCACAATTAAAACTCGTACGAAGGTTCTACATCGTAATAACCGACAAAATCTCGTGAACCACATCCCTTTCTCCAAAAAAAAAAAAGAAAAAAAAAAAAAACTTACATCCATCAGCAGATCTCCCATCTTGATCTTCACTTTCCCCGACTTATACACAATTAACTTCCCAATACACCCTTCCACCTCCATCTCCGTCGGCTTTTCCTCTCCTGTCGCCAGCCCATCCTCCATCTTGACCGCAGCCATAGCGGCCGTCGCCTTACCCTTGCCTTTATCCTTGGTAGGCTCCTCCTGCGCGCCTGACATGGCAATCGCCGTGCCAGCTAGTTTGGACGAGGACGACGATACAGGGTCGGGCTTGCCGGCGGGGCCGGAGATTTCAGCCTTAAGGCCGACAAGCTCGACGTCCATGAGATCGGCAGCGGAGACGGAATTCTCGAAGCGGGGGAGAATGGCGGGGAACTGGAAGAAGAAGAGGGCGTCTTCAGCAGCGTTGGCAGCGCGGAATTGCTGGAGGAAGTTGAGACACCATTGATGAGCGATTGAGGACGAATTTGTAGATGTCCTTGTCTGAATCTTAAGCACAAAATCAATTCACACCTGATATACTGTCACGTCCAACTGTTTGTATATCAAAACACTTTACTTACTGCTTGATCCGTGAAATCCTCTCCCGGCAATTCAACGTCAATTTTAATATCTGCGTCTGAGGTATCCTCACATGCTGACATGTCAACGTCGTGATCTTCCGGTTCAGGTTTCACTAATGTGAAGATCGAGGGCCAAGGCAAAACTCAGTTAATTGAAAGCGGATATCCCGATCGCGAAGCATGTAAACTGCACCTCAACATACCTTTAATATCTACATCTTCATCCGCATCCTCCACCTCCTGTTTCTTGACTGCACCCTTCACAACTTTCCTTCCTTTGCCCTCCTTCTTGATCTGGGTGGTGTCGCGCTTCCCCTCCGCTCCCATGTTTGGTAGGGTCACGGGCGCCCACGGATTCGAACCGTCACCAAACTTGATGTCCTCGTCGTCTTCATTCCCGTTTGCATACGCGTCCCCGACGTAGCTACTGCCAGAACCCGCGCCTGCGCCCGCGGGGCGAACGACAGAAGTTGATCCACTCCCGCCGCCGCCGCCACCATCACCCTCTTCCCCTCCTCCGCCGCCATCACCGCTGCCTCCGCTCCAACCACCTCCGCCGCCACCACCGCTTCCGAAGCGCGCCTTCCCAGCGGCTCCCAAGGCGGCGGGCCCGAGCGAGAAGGGACCGGATGCAACGGCCTCCATTTCTTCGGCGCGACCTGGCCGATGATACGAATAAGTCAAGACACGAGTTTAGTTAAAGGCAAATATCAAGACATGATGGATATATTGGTAGCCCTGCTACTAACCACGACCTCGTCCACGACCACGGCCCCTCCCACCTTCTGTCTTGCTGCCCTTTTCATTCTTAACCTTAGACATGGCGTCTTCCAGAAGTGATGGCATGCTGTAAAGTTTTCACGACGAGTTGAAAAAAAAAAAGTAAGGAAAATCTCAACGAGCCATTCAAAGTGGTGGCGCATAGAATTAGTCATTGAGGTTCAAAAAAATTCTCAACATTACCTTTCCTTTTTATTTCTCTTTGTCGGGATGGTAGGTTTGAATTTCATCTTAATGTGCATGTAAAAGGGAAGAGGGGGAGGGTGTTGATACCCATTATTGTTAACACGTCATCTAAATAATCCATAATTCATGTACACAAAGCCAAATCCGCACCTTCTGTGTCCCTCCCAAGGTCGTCCCCGTTGCTTTGACGGAGCCAAGTCTCCCGGTAGGTGGTGGTTCGGCATGGAGCGATCCAAGAATTCGGTTGGGCTCGGTTTTTACCACGGGACTGGACGCGGTTGCGGATGGCGCGTTCTCGGAGGTAGAGGGCGTCGGGTTAGTAGAGGGCGTCGGGTTAGTAGAGGAGGAGGAAGCGGCGTCAGACGCGGTGCTCACGGACGCGCTGGGCTTTGGTTTCCGTCCGCGGGCTGCGGGTTTTTTCAAGTTGTCCGGGTTGTCGGCCATGGTGAGAGTAATCTCAATAGTTGGATAGATGGCTTAGGTCGTAACGTTTCTGTGACTCGCTAAGTGACAAGCTGCAGGTTAGCATTTTGGTGATAAAATGACTTTGTGATTGATTTAAACATGATACTTATATTTTAGATTGATGCAACAGTTCTGAGCTGTGTATTCCAAGCAAAGATCTCTGATACCTCATTCTATTTGCTGTCATATGCAAAGCAATGAGATGGATGTTTTTAGTAATATTGATATCTCTGTTCCAGACTATAATATATTTTTTATATTTGAGTATACATAGTATACAGAGAGTTACTCTTAGTACAGACATGTTCTAAGGTCATGGTTTGACACTTGGAGTACATTGATAAGTACCAGATTGCTCAAGTAGTTATATTATCAGAGAGTATAGAATAATTTCTATAAATAGTATTTCTAATAAATTGAATCAAATCAAAGATCCAATTTAATTTGAGATTCAATTTAAACTCCATTTTTTGAAATATAATAACTTGATGAAAATATATCCAAATTTAATAATCTTTAGCTTGTTAGATTTCTCTATATAAAAGAAATCTAATAAGCTAAATATTATTAAATTTGGATATATTTTTGTTAAGTTATTATATTTTGAAAAATAGATTTCAAATCAGACCTTTAATTTAATTTAAATTCAATTCAATTCAAAATTTATTCAAATTGAAAAATTTTCAATTTGATTTGATTCAAATTAATTTAATTTATTTGGAAGTACTATCTATAAGATACTAGCTATCTTTTCTTTTATTATAGAAATATACTATTTTCAAAGACTACAATAGTGTATTTTTATTTATTGTAAGGTTCTGCACACTTCTATTTTATATATAAAGTAGGAGGATCAGAGAGATTGAGATGTGAAAGTTTGGAAGAGAGAGAGGAGATATAAGAAAATAGTAGTTATTATATTTTTTTACTACTAGTTATAAACTATCTATATAGTTTAAAGAAGACTTTCTACTATCTTCAATAATATATATTAGAACAGTAGCTTTCTCTACTTATTATTATAGAATTATACTAGCTTTTTATAACTATTATTACATAGTAGTTGCTGAGTCTTTCAAATATATCAGATTTTCTTCAAGGTGTATCTTTTAGACTAATCACAAGTTTGTTATAAGTAAGTTCTTATTGGAGTACCTTTCTAAGATCTTATAGTCCTCAAACTTCTTATCTTTAAACTATCTTGTTATCTCTTAGATTATTTATGTAAAATTGAGTATAAGTAAACTTGACTAACTTTATTTTAAAGGAAATAAGAGAGATATTTATACAAAATATAATTTAATAGTTACTAAGTTATAAAGCTAAATATAAATTCTAATAATCAAATAAAATATTGGAATATAGAAAACTATAGTTGTAAGTACAAATTCAAATATCTATATAAATAGTTGCATAAGTTCAGAATACTAGTAAATCTTGGTAATATAGAAAAAGAGTGCTCAAAGATATAGATATTATAAAAAAAAAGATGTTGGTAGAATTTAGTTATATAGAAAAAGAATATCAGAAGATTTTAGTGTTCCCAAGAACTTAGAGCAGAATGTTCAGGACTATGAGAGCTTTTTTTTTTTTATTTTTTTATTATAAAACGAGTAGATGATAGAGGAAGAGTGTTCAGCGAGATGTGATGCTGTTATGATAGATATGAAGGTCGGTGGTAAAAGGTTAAGCAGAAGAAAATGAAAAGCTTATATGAATTTTCATAATGGAACAAAAAAGTGGAATAAAGTGTTTTCTAAAGCAAGGTGCAATAGATCTGCAACCCACCCATGGCACTATGGTCAGTAGTAATCTTTATTCAAAATTGAGAATAAAGTTCAGATAAACAAAGACATGGATCTAACCCCAGAATTCTGGAAGTAGAATAGTGCATAAGTACCTGAACCTTGCCCCGATCCAAACAAACATCTGAATTGGGCTTCATCGATCTATACACATGATAGGCCATTAAAAACCTGATATAGAAACAATCGAGAAAAGGTACCGGTCATGTGATCTAATGTTATACATACTATAAACAATGCTAAAAATGGAACTAGACCAATGACATGTCATATGTTGTCACGTGATTGTCACTTATAGGTTTAAAAACCTAAAAATCATTGGCACCCAAAGATGTAGGTATCAGGCCTAGAGCCTTGCGACCAGAGTAAAGTAGAGCCTCAGCACCGGAGTGAGCGAAGCGAGCAGAGGTAGACAGGCATCACGGAGCATAGGTATGCAGGTGTCAGGCCTAGAGCCTTGCACCAGAGATTGCTCAGTGATTTTTCGTGTTTTTAAACATTGCATAGTACATACAGACAGTACAGTCTTCAAGGAGGACTTAGAGTGAAGCTGGTATTTGAGACAGCATTAAGAATGGTAAAACCATTCTTCCGGGCAATAATTGGTCATCAGGCAGTTACAGAGAAATCAAAACAAAGCAAAGCAGTATGTAGAGTCTTATTGGGCTGTTGATGTAGCCATCGGACCATGTCATATTGGATGACAAGTAGTGGGAGAGGAAAAGCAGAGTAGGGGATAGGGGGGTGGGAAATAAGGGGAGGGGTGAGAAGTGAAGTTCGGACCTTAAGTCAATCAATCAAACTCAATTGAGCAGTTATAACATCAATAAGGTATTCTTTCCTGTGGACCAGGAACTTGGCCAAAGACCAACACTCATCAAGCTAATCATGGCGAGAGGAGCAGAGGAGTGAAAGGTGGTAGGCCTCATTTACAATGCATAGACAAAGCATCTTCCTAGGATGATTGCTCAACCAGTCAACAAACTGAGTACTATACGGGAACTTGGTGAAGCAGCCTGTGTGGAACAGTGTGACTCAGATTTCCAGGTCTAAGTAATGGTATAGTCTAGTAGACAAGACTTCCTATTTGATACAATGATGCGGAGGGTACACGGCACCAAAGATCAAGGCCAAGTCCATAATTACAGGCATAAAGACAATCAATAATCAATATACTGGTAGAACTTTAGCCTGGCAGTGATGGCTCAGCTAAGCAGATGATTGAGTGCTTACAAGGTATGCAATTCATGAGCAAAACCAACTAGATTGGCAAGATCCAGAGTACAATTAGTGCCCATAGCAATACCAGTCACAGAGCAGAAGGAACTGATGGCAGATGTGAATGTCATATGAGTCATGATTATATGGACAAGGCTGAGAATAGCTTCAAACAGTAAAGAGCCAGAGAGAAAGGCTACCATCGACAAAAAGATGAGACAGTCAATGTACTTATCTAATGTAATCCTGGTGTAGAAAGTGGCAAAATCCCCAGTAGCGATATAGTTATAATCTGACACATCTAGGTAATCCGATCGAACCAATTGTAGTAGTTCGAGCATATCACATAAAGGTGAATAATGCAAGTAACCCACATTATGGTATAGATGGGTTGACCACAGGTGGAGAAAGCAAGATAGAAAATGCGAAATCTCAGTTGTGGGAGAGTTAAAAGCACCAATAATAGGGTGCCATGCCACACATACCCCTTTGTGTACCTTGGGTAGTACATGAAACATGGGTAGCTTACAATCATTAGGCTCCATGAGGTGTTCCCAAATCGGTATACAACTCTGGTCGCCGATACAGAACTCAAGTAGATCCAGCAGGTCTAGCCTCACTGATTCCTTAATATTATCAATTATAGAGAAATCATTCATATATGCAGGATTGTGAAGGAGGGACCAAAGACCATCAAGGTAAAGAGTGCGCAGAATTACGGTGAACCCAAGATTCTTGTCAGTAAGACAGACTGTAAAGTCAGCATAAGTGTGGATGCCTTTGAGAAGGCAGTGGAACTTCTTCAGTACAAGTATGCTGGATATATTTGTCGAGGGTCAGACAGCTTGATTTAAAGCAGCACTCATATGGAGCATAATTTGCATATTTTCCATACAATACGGTAGTTGCCATTTAGATGGCACCCAGGCAGAGATCTCTGGGATATTGTTGGGATTACCCATAGAGGTCCAGAAGGTAGCAAGGTCAAGATGCTGTTGGAATGACAACAACAAAATTGGGTCAATGGTACTGTTCATTAATGCTGACCCAGGGAGAACAAACTTAGAACTAAAGTTCAGCATATACGTGAGCTCAGGGGTAAGCCAAGGCAGAGGTGTATCAGAAACAAAGCCCTCCTCAGTAAACATCTAAAACCAAGGGATGAAAAACTGACTAAAATGAGAACCAGGAAGAGAAGACATAAAGGCAAAATCCTCAATTGGTGTCGAGGCTGCTACCCCACATAGAATGGAGACATCAGGGCCAAACCATGCTGCCAGGAAGTCATAAAAAACTTCTGGGCTGGGGACTTCTAGTTTTTTGACACTAGAGGACAGATATTGCCAGTATTATGCCAGATGATATAATGTTTGGTGGCAGTACACTTGTTGCACTACAGCACAAATGCTCTAGCAGTGCTCTTAGACGAGCAGCTTGAAGTTGACAAGTGGCTGGTCCTGGTAGAAGCAGAAGAAATAGATGGGGAAGGCAAAGCCTTACGCACTCACTTGACCCCTTTTACAGAACCCACTGTCATAGTAGGGGTAAGGGGGTAAGGACTCCGGTGGGCCTTTGTAGGTACACTAAGGTGTCCAGAATAGCTATGGCAGTTCAGCATGGCAGAGGCCGAAGTTGCACTCACCACCTTTGCCTTTCCCACAGCCCCCGCAGACATGGCGATAGAGGGTAGGGGGGTGGGGACACTCTTTTTCAGTCAGGCAGAACTGGCAGCAGCAGATGCAAACATGTATTTGATACCTGGAGTAACGATCTCAGGGTGATTCCCTAGCTTCTCAACCATGGCTTTGCAGGCAGTGGCAGAAATCCCATCTTGCAGGGAGGAGGATGCAGGGGCAGTCAGGCAGACAGTGGTGGCAGCAGCTTTAGCAGCGGTAGTGGCAGCAAGACAGCGAGATTGATGCATGACAACATCATAACCTCGGAGGAGAAACAAGGTAGTCCTTGCACGCTTAGAGGCAGAAATGGTGTAAACATTCTTATACAGTTCCTGAGTAATGTCTTCAGGAATCCCGAAGAAGTCAAGGGATTCAGATGATATACTTATGGCTTTGTTGATTTTAGTACACTAGTCCTTAGTATGCTGGGTGGCAGCAACATTCTCGGTCACAGCAGCCTCAACTGCAGCCATGGCACAGTGCTTAGCTTCTGCCGAAGCAGTAGTAAGGGCAGTACCATGCTGCTCTTCAGGAAGAAGAGCAATTGCAGTGGCTACCTTCTTGAAAGGAGTAAACTTCCAATCAGCAACCTGGGCCCACAGGAAATTGGCACGGTGTTCCTTTATGGCAGCAACCTCAATAGCAGAAAGCACTCCGGTACAAGTAGCATGGAAGAGAGAAGAGACCTCGGCAGATATAGTAGTGATATAGGCTGCAAGATTGTCAAACTCTGCCAAACTAGCAAAGGAAGCAGGGGGGATGGCAGCATCACCATCTACATTCATATTATCTATCATATTGTATATTATAAAATGAGTAGATGATAGAGGAAGAGTGTTCAGTAAGATATGATGCTATTATGGCAGATATGAAGATCAGCAGTAAAAGGTCAAGCAGAAGAAAACAAAAAGCTTATGTGAATTTTTATAGCGGAATAAAAAAGCAGAATAAAGTATTTTCCAAAGTAAGATGCAATAGATCTGCAACCTGCCCATGACACTATGGTCAGTGGTGGTCTTTATTCAAAATTGAGAACAAAGTTCAGACAAACAAAGATACAGATCTAATCCCAGAATTCTGGAAGTAGAATGATGTATAAGTACCCAAACCTTGCCCTGATCCAAACAAACATCTGAATCGGGCTTCATCGATCTATACACATGACAGGCTATTAAAAACCCAATATAGAAACAATTGGGAAAAGGTACTGATCACGTGATCTAATGTTATACATATTATAAATAATGCTAAAAATGGAACTAGACCAATGACATGTCACGTATCATCACATAATTGTCACTTATAGGTTTAAAACCCTAAAAATCATCAGCACCTGAAGGCACAGACATCAAGCCTAGAGCCTCATGACTGAAGTAGAGTAGAGCCTTGGCACCAGAGCGAGCAAAGCAAGCAGAGATAGACAGGCATCACGAAGCATAGGTATGCAGACATTAGGCCTAGAGCCTCACGCCAGAGGTTGCCCAGCAATTTTTTGCCTATAAGTAACAATCACATGATGACACGTGATACATCATTAGTCTAGTTTCATTTTTAGCATTATTTATAGTATGTGTAACATTAGATCATGTGACCGGTACCTTTTCTCGATTGTTTCTATATTGGGTTTTTAATAGCCTGTCATGTGTGTAGATTGATGAAGCCCAATTTGGACATTTATTTGGATTGGGGCAAGGTTCGGGTACTTATGCACTATTCTACTTCCAGAATTCTGGGGTTAGATCTGTGTTTTTGTTTATCCGAACTTTATTCTCAATTTTAAATAAAGACCACCACTGACCATGGTGCTATGGGTGGGTTGCAGATCTATTATACCTTGCTTCGGAAATACTTTATTCTGCTTTTTTGTTCCATCATGAAAATTCATATAAGCTTTTCATTTTCTTCTACTTGACCTTTTACCGCTGACCTTCATATCCACTGTAATAGCATCACATCTCACTGAACACTCTTCCTCTATCATCTACTCATTTTATAATACACAATATGACAGATAATATGAATATAGATGGTGATACTGCTATTTTCCCTACTTCCTTCACCAGTTTGGCAGAGTTCGACAACCTTGCAGCCTATATCGCTGCCACATCTACTGAGGTCCCTTCTCTCTTCTGTACTGCTTGCACTGGAGTACTTTTCACTATTGAGGTTGCTACTATGAAGGAATGCCATGCCAATTTCCTGTGGGCCCAGATTGCCGATTAGAAGTTTACTCCTTCCAAGAAGGTAGCCACTGCAATAGCTCTCCTTTCTGAGGAGCAGCATGATACCACCCTTACTACTGCTTTGGTAGAAGCTAAGCGCTGTGCTATGGCTGTGGTTGAGACTGCTGTGACTGAGAATATTGCTGCCACCCAGCATACTAAGGACCAGCATACTAAAATCAACAAAGCTATGAGTGTATTGTCTAAATCCCTTGACTTCTTCGGGATTCCTGAAGACATTACTCAGGGACTGTGTAAGAATGTTTATACTGTTTCTACCTCCGAGCATGCAAGGACTACCTTGTTTCTCCTCTAAGATTATAATGTTGTCATGCGTCAATCTCACTGTCTTGCCACTGCCGCCACTACTAAAGCCACTGCCACCACTGTCTGCCTGACTGCTCCTACGTCCTCCTCTCTGCAAGATGGGATTTCTGCCACTATCTGCAAAGCCATGGTTGAAGAGCTGGGAAATTGCCCCAAGATTGTTACTCCAGGTGTCAAATGTATATTTGCATCTACTGCCACCAGTTCTATCCAACTGAAAAAGAGTGTCCTCACCCCCCTACTCTCTACTACTGCACCTATGGGGGCTGTGGGAAAGGCAAAGGTGGTGAGCGTGACTTCGGCCTCTGCTATACTGAACTGCTGTAGCTGTTCTGGATGCCTTGGTGTATCTACGAAGGCCCACTGGGGTCCTTGCCCCCTTGCCTCTGCCATGACAGTGGGTTCTGTAAAAGGGATCAAGCGAGCACATAAGACTTCACCTTCCCCATCTATTTCTTCCACTTCTACCAGGACCAGCTGCTTGTCGACTTCGAGCCGCTCATCTAAGAGCACCGCCAGAGCATTTGTGCTGCAGTGCAATAAGTGTACTGCTGCCAAACGTCATATCGTCTGGCATAATATCAGCGATGTCTGCCCTCTAGCATCAAAAAACTAGAGGTCCCCAGTTCAGAAGTTTTTTATGACTTCCCGGCAGCATGGTTTGACCCTGATGTCCCCATTCCATATGGGGTAGCAGCCTTGACACCAATTGAGGATTTTGCCTTTATGTCTTCTCTTCCCAGTTCTTGTTTAAGTCAGTTTTTTGTCCCTCAGTTTCAGATGTTTACTGAGGAGAGCTTTGTTTCTGATATACCTCCACCTTAGCTTACCCCCGAGCTTATGTATATGCTGAACTTTGGCCCTAAGTTTGTTCTCCCTGGGTCAGCATCAATGAACAGTACCATTGATCTGATTTCATTGTCATCATTCCAATAGTGTCTCGACCTTGCCACCTTCTGGACCTCTATGGATAATCCTGATGACATCCTGGAGATCTTCGCCTGAGTGCCATCTAAATGGCGACTGCCACATTATATGGAAAATATGCAAATTATGCTCTATATAAGTACTGCTTTAAATCAAGCTATCTGACCCTTGACAAACATATCCGGTATGCTTGTACCAAAGAAGTTCCACTGCCTTCTCAAAGGCATCCACACTCATGCTGACTTTATAGTCTGTCTTATCGACAAGAATCTTGGGTTTGCCGTAATTCTGTGTACTCTTTACCTTGATGGTCTTCAGTCCCTCCTTCATGATCCTGCATACATGAATAATTTCTCTACAATTGATAACATTAAGGAATCAGTGAGGCTAGATCTGCTGGGTCTACTTGAGTTCTGTATTGGTAACCAGAGTTGTATACCAATTTAGAAACACCTCATAGAGCCTAATAATTGTAAGCTACCTGTGTTTTATGTGCTACCCAAGGTACTCAAAGGGGCATGCGTGACATGGCGCTCTATCGTTAGTACTTTTAACTCTCTCACAACTGAGATTTCACGTTTCCTATCTCGCTTTCTCTACCTGTAGTCAGCCCATCTATGCTATAATATGGGTTACTCGCATTATTCACCTTTACATGATATGCTTGAACTACTACAATTGGTTTGATCGGATTACCTAGACATGTCAGATTACAACTATATCACTACTGGGGATTTTGCCGCCTTCTATACCAGGATCACATTAGATGAGTGCATTGACTGTCTTATCTTTTTGTCGATAGTGGCCTTCCCCTCTGGCTCTTTACCACTTGAAGCTGTTCTTGGCCTTGTCCATATAGTCATGACTCATATGACATTCACATCTGCTATCAGTTCCTTCTGCTCTGTGACTAGTATTGCTATGAGCACTAATTGTGCTCTGGATCTTACCAATCTAGTTGGTTTTGCTCATAAATTGCATACCTTGCAAGCATCTGATCATCTGCTTAGCTGAGCCATCACTGCCGGGCTAAAGTTCCACCAGTATATTAATGATCTGATCGTCTTTACGCCTACGATTATGGACTTGGCCTCGATCTTTGGTGCTGTGTACCCTCCGCATCATTATATTGAATGGGAAGTCTTATCTGCTGGACTGTACCATTACTTAGACCTGGAAATCTGAGTCACACTGTTCTGCACAGGCCGCTTCACCAAGTTCTCGTGTAGTACTCAGTTTGTTGACTAGTTGAGCAATCATTCTAGGAAGATGCTTCATCTATATATTGTGAATGAGGCCAGCCACCTTTCGCTCCTCTGCTCCTCTCACTGTGATTGGCTTGATGAGTGTCAGTCTTCGGCCAAGTTCCTAGTCTACAGGAAAGGATATCCTATTGATGTTGTAACCACTCAATTGAGTTTGGTTGATTGGCTTGAGATCCAAACTTCACTTCTCACCCCTCTCCTTATTTCCCACCCCTCTATCCCCCACTCCACTTTTCCTCCCCCACTACTTGTTGTCTAATACAATATAGCCCAATGGCTACATCAACAGCCTGACAAGACTCTACATACTGCTTTGCTTCGTTTTGGTTTCCCTATGACTGCCCAATGACTAATTATTACCCGAAAGAATAGTTTTACCATTCTTAATGCTGTCTCAAATACCAGCTTTACTCTAAGTTCTCCTTGAAGGCCGTACTGCCTGTACATACTATGCGATGTTTAAAAACGTGAAAAATCGCCGGGCAACCTCTGGTGTGAGGCTCTAGACCTGACACCTGCATATCTACACTCCATGATGTCTGTCTACCTCTGCTTGCTTTGCTTGCTCCAGTGCCAAGGCTCTACTCCACTCTAATCGCAAGGCTCTAGGCCTGATGCCTGTGCCTTCGGGTGCCGATGATTTTTAGGTTTTTAAACCTATAAGTGACAATTATATGACAATATGTGACACATCATTAGTCTAGTTCTATTTTTAGTATTATTTATAGTATGTGTAACATTAGATCACATGACCAGTACCTTTTCCTGATTGTTTCTATATCGGGTTTTTAATGGCCTATCATGTGTGTAGATCGATGAAGCCCAATTCAGATGTTTGTTTGGATTGGGGCAAGGTTTGGGTACTTATGCACCATTCTACTTCTGAAATTCTGGAGTTAGATCTGTATCTTTATTTATCTGAACTTTGTTCTCAATTTTGAATAAAGACCACCACTGACTATGATGCTATGAGCAGGTTGCAGATCTATTATACCTTGCTTCAGAAAACACTTTATTCTACTTTTTTGTTCCGTCATGAAAATTCACATAAGCTTTTCATTTTCTTCTACTTGACCTTTTACTGCTGACCTTCATATCTGCCATAACAGCATCACATCTCGCTGAACACTCTTCCTCTATCATCTACTTGTTTTATAATAAAAAAAAAATAAAAAATAAAAAATAAAAAAAAGTTTCTAAGTTTGGTTGATGATAGTGATAGTCTAGGGTTTAAGGTGGTTGGGTATTTTCTGCTGCCCAAGATAGCTAATTAATCTATAGTATAGTTTCTTATTCATGTTGAATAGTTGATGGGGGTATTTTGAAGTATTCTTGAGAGTATATCAGTATTAGCATTGATTCTTCCTGAGTGGTACAGTTATACTCTTACAGTCTGTAGATCTATCTGGCATATATTCCTTTAGAGTTCAGAGTGTAGAATAACCAGACAAGAGCAGAATAGTCTATTTGAATAGTGAAGTATTTCTCAGCTAGGTAGTAGTGGAACTTATTTACTACCCAAACTACTGCTAAGTATTCAAGCTTATATGACTCATAGTTCTGTTCTGCTCTGCAGGTACTTCAGCTTGTATAGGAGATAATATATTTATGTCCATCTTTCTTCTGAGCTAAGACTGCTCTAAGTCCTATAGTGCTTGTATCTGTCTGCAGGATGAACTCTAGGTTCCAATCTGGTCTTCTGAGGATAGACACTTAGATCAATCTGATCTTGAGTTCATTGAAGGTTTCTTAACATTTCTTAGTCTATTTAAATTTGGTCTCCTTCTTCAGTAGCTCATAGATAGATAGAGTATCCTTTGATAAATCTTCTATAGTAGGAGATCAGTCCAAGGAAGACATGGACTTCTATAGTTGTTCTGGGTCTTGGGTAGGCTGTAACAGTCTCAATCTTTATGGGGTCTGTGTAAATTCCAGTCTGGTTGATGATGTGTCCCAGGTAGGTGATTTCCTGAGCTACAAACTTACACTTCTTGGACTTGATGTAGAGGTCATGCTCCTTGAGCTTCTTGAGAACTAGCTATATATATGTAGTTGATATATTCCCATACAGTATTGCCGAAGATAATCATATCATCAACATAGACAAAGAGCTATTTTTCAATCTCATTGCTGAAGACTCTGTTCATCATTTGCTAAAAACTTACTAGAGTATTGTGTATTCTAAATAACATTTGCAGATAGACATAGGTGGCATCAGGTGTGATGAAGGCTGATTTCTTACTAGTATCTTGAGTGAGACCAATCTGATGGAACTCTGAGAATAGATCCAAGGTAGTATAGTATTTGGCTTCACTTTTAAGAGTAGTAAGGATTTCTTAAATATTTGGCAAGAGCTGTCTATCCTTCTTAGTAATTATATTGAGCTTTCTATAATCAATATAGAGTCTTAGGGCAAACTCTCCAGGCTTGCTTCCTTTCTTTGAGGCAAGGACAATGAGTTAAGCTCAGAGGCTGATAGCTTGTTTGATAATTCCAGCTTCTTCCATTTTCTTGAGTTTTGCTTACAGCCATTCTCTGTAGGTAGGTGGTATAGGTTTGGCTTTCTGATAGATGAGCTTAGTATTGCTGGTGTTAACTTCATGATAGTATTGAGTTCTTGATTGTAGATATCTCTGAAGTCTGTAGTAAATACTTCTTCATTCTAGTACAGGATCTTGAGAAGTTATTCTTTTAGGAGAAAGTTTTCTCTAATAGTATATATGTGCTTATTCTAGTCCTTATCTCTCTTATGCTTGAGTTCAGTAATCTTAGTAACAGCATAGACTCCTCTTCCAGTAGATCCAAAGTCTTATACTTCTCTCTTGGTCTTAATAAGTTCAATGGCTTCAGTAATCTTAGACTTCTTGACTTCATGGATCACTATCTGATCAATCCTATTATATTTCTTAACTTTAAATAGAGTAGTGAGGTTGTGATTCCTAATTATGAGGAAGATCTCACCTATGTAATCAGGGTCAATTACTCCTCCTTTAACTGAGATTTCACTTTTGGCCAGACTGCTTCTGGTCTTGATAATTCTGATATAGTTCTCTGACAACTTGACTTCAATTCCAGTATCAAGTAGAGTGGTGGTCTGTGGTTTGAAGATAGCATCTTGAATATTGGTAAGATCCATTTCTATGGCTCCTTTAGTCTTGTATTCTGAGATCTTGGCTTCAGGATGAAACTTCTTGACCTTGAGAGTGATGTCTGGTTCTTATTCCTCCTCATCATCACTAGCAGCTTGAAGCTCTGAGGACTGGTCATCTTCTTCAGCTTTCTTTTTTGCTTTAGCAGCTTCTTGCTCATACTTTTGTTAGTGGATTTTTCTGACTTTATTGATACAGGACCAGTAGTCATTCAGATGTTCAGAGCAGTATATTTTAGTACCATAGAGGCATCTTTCTTGAGGAGCATAGCTATTGATGATCTTGTTGTACCACTGCTCATCTGTGAGCTTGGGTATCTTGCTCTTATTTTTGTATACCAAGTATATGAAGACTTCTGTGTCTTCTTTATCTCCTTCCTCTATATCTGATAGTACTTCTTTGTAGATATTGATAGAGACTCATATCTTTTTTCCTCTATAGTTGATCTGCATCTTCTGGGCATTGAGGTCAATGATAGCCTTAGCCTTATAAAGCTATTAATTATTAATGAGGATGTCATAATTGGTGGTATTTATAATAATCACATCTATTGGGATGATAGCTCCTTCTATCTTGATAGAGACTTCTCAGATCTTTTCTAGGAAGATAGCTTGTATATCATCTGCTATGATATAAACTATTTTGGTAGACTCTTCAATGTCCCAGCTTAGGTAGTTAATTGTCTTCTTACTCATAAGACATCTTCCAGTACTGGTATCAATGATGGTATCAAAGATATAATCTTTAATCTAACATGAGATATAGGCTAATATCTTATACTAGTCTTTGGATTCTTCACCTATTCATCTTCTTATACATTGTGAGCTTCTATGATCTTATACTCTTGGTTCTTAATAGTAATTACAAGTTCTACTCTCAACTACTATCTGAAGGCAGAAACTTTAGCTAGTTGTCCAAAAGTAGCATTGATCTTCTATTTCTTGAGATCCTTATAGATATCATACTAGTGGATCTTGATCTTGTACAGCTTCTATTCATTCTTGCTTTCATTTTCTCCTAAGACTGAAGTAGTACCTTTAATAATTTAGCAGGTAGCTTCATCTAACTCTATGTCTTAACAAATCTCCTTAGGTTGGATCTTGCTTTGAATAGTGATAGCTAGAGTCTTCTTTAGTCTTCTAACTAGCTTACTGTTATCCTTCTTGTCATAAGGCTTGGACCAAGTTCTGATACCTTCAGTAATAGAGTAGAATTCAGACTCTTCATAGTATTCTTCATTATCAGTATTACCAATCTTCTCAATAACTACTGTATTGGTTTGTTCTCTAGTTTCAATAGTATTACTTGATTGGGCTTTACATCTTGTTTTGGTCATACAACTCTTTATATAGTGGTCTTCTTCTCTATATCTGAAGTATGTGATATTATATTCTTCTGTAGCAACTATAAATCTCTATACTGGTCTCCTGTTGGCACTTTGGACTTCTCTAACAACATTACCAAGGTATGCAGTTATCTTGGCAAACTGCTTGGCAAGTTCCTCCACTGGATCAGCTTTAGCTACCTTGAAGGTAGGTGGAAATAGTTATCTATTTATAACTATGGTAGGTATAATACTGGTTGACTTTTTTGGCTCTATCTTGATACTAGTTATTTTCTCTATTAAGTATTCAGTAAAGTGTCTGGTGGTCTAATATCTCTATATAAAGATCACTTTCTGATCAAGGGTCAGAGCAACTGGAATAGACCAGATTGCTAGGACAATTTCAGGGTAAACTTCTTTAAGGAAGGTTGAATCAGCTATTTGTTTCTTGAGGGCATCATCATAGTCAGCCAAGACAATCTGGTAGTAGATTCAGGTATAGAATAAGTTGGGATCTTTACTGAGTCTCTGGTAGATAGTATTGAGTTGATCCTTGAGAGCTTGCTTAATCTCTTTAGTATAGTATGTGGTTCTGAGAAAGTTCTTCATATTGGCAAGTTTGGCTGCACCAGTATCAGTAATAGTGACTGCATTGAACTTATCTCTAGCAGGTCCTCTGAGGCTGATAGATAGAAGGGCCAATTATACATCTATGACAAGAGCTCATATAGCAGAAAATTGTTCAAAGTCTTTAATGAAGGTCAGAATTGACTCTTTAGTAGTATATCCATAAAATGTGGAGAGATGTATTTCTATCTTATCTTGAATTTTTTTTTTTTTTTTTTTTTTTTTTTTTTTTTTTTTTTTTTTTTTTTTTTTTTTTTTTTTTTTTTTTT
>RBNI01000654.1:0-28214 GCA_003990745.1 Jimgerdemannia flammicorona | reverse complement strand
GTATGCACACATCAGTTCCCATTATGACTCATTCAGCGTGATCAATCAGCACCCATCAGAAAGCGGCGACTTCACGTGCATCGTCGCAGAAGCACATCCGGGTCTCCATCATGGTGAACATGACTCGAACTTGAGCATCCAATTATTCTTGGAGTTGAATGGCATATTATAAAACCTTATCGTACCCTGCGGTTTCTTGAGCGGAGGGTGAAATCTGCCCCGAAAATCGAAGGATCACCATCGCCATTGATCTTGCATTCCTCCATCGAGAGGTCGAGCGTTGTGATGTCGAAGGACGCTCCATCTGCCATGCTGAATTCATGGTTCACGAAGGGGGCGTTGGAAACAATCACGCTGTTCTGCGTCAACGTACCAGTCTTGTCTGTTCACTGATCCCAAAGTTTCGACCGTTGTCAGCGACTTGCATATAACCTTCTTGTTCTTCATCGCGTTCGCAATTATTGTTAGTGCGAGCGTACCTGCCACTGGATGGCCCTCAGGGACGCCACGATGACCGGGATCATGTTCACAAGATTCGCTGACACGACGAGGTCAGGGCATTCACAGTTCACCCATGAACCACATACGATGGCGCCTGTCGATTAGGCAGCGATGACGACAATGATGATGAATCGCATGATTTCATGCTTTAATGTCATCATCCCTGTGTGCTTAACTGAAGAAAGATTGGATGATTCTCCCAAATAACGTGTTGTCTCCCTCTGCAGCGCCAGACCCGGACACCGTATATGTGCCATCAGGGATACATTCTGCGTGTTTAGAAAGTTGTTGTCCGTTGCAGCCCTGACTCGCCCGTCAGCGTTGCTTGATCGAAATGAAAGTTATTTAAAGCCATAATACATCAACACTACAATCATGCAACAAAGTTACAACACGATCAGCTGTGACATGAAAACTCTAGAAGGGAAACCACAAGCGGCAAGGGATGGGAAACAGCAATGGATGGGAAACCGCAAATGAAACCGCAAGTGATGTAGAAAGAGGAAGAATTAAATGCAAATACCAGACATTGCAAATACAAAGGAAAGTGAAAAAGTGAAGTAGGAAGAGAATGAATTGATTGCAAAGAGCAGATATGACAAATATAAAGGAAGGTAAAGAGTGATGTTAGGAAGAGAAATAATTAAATGAAAAGTGTAGACATCATGAATATAAAAGAAAAGTGAAAAAATGATGTAGGAACAGAAAAATTAAAAAGTAAAACAAAGAAAATTAAAAAGTGATATAGAGAGAAAGAATTAAATACAATGTAATGATAGAGCCAAATTTGGAAGAAGGAAATAGGGAATAGACACTTGATCACAACCAGTCCCAAATTAGTATAGCCATATAGTTAGCAGTCTCCAATTTTGACAATTTCTAAATATTTTGAAATGTTCAAGATCAAGAATCCCATTAAAGTATAGTATTTTAACTTAGTTAAAATATTTTTATACTTTCAAAATGACTCATTACTTAGCCACAATCTCATAGCTAGAAAACTTATATAAATAATCCAGTATCTTTGAGTGAATAAACCTCAGATCAAAAGTGTTAGGAAAAAGAACAAGTATACCAATAAAGGACCTTCAGATTACCTCTTTGACATATTTGGCCTCAAGGAACTACTGGCTCTGGAAGTCAAGAAGATAAGAATTCAAGATAAAGAAATCCAATATACTTATCTGACTTAGCATTCATTACATTATAACTTAGTGCCTATTGGCTGATGATTCAAGATGAATCCCTCACTTTCAAGCTAAATAATGAACAACTACAATAAGAACCCATATAATACAATTAGACAAAATGGATATGAGACCACCTGTATTCTATAAATAAACCTCTGATGAATCAATCATTATCTTTATTGATGATTTTGAGTAGTATGCTGCTGTAAGGACCTTAACTACAGTACAACAAGTAGTTCTACTGTCTGTAAGTCTCTGAGGCTCAGCAAGAACTATATTTACTATAGCCAACATTATAGTAGCTAATGATCCAGCAAGGCTGGTAGCCTTCAAGGCCTGGCTTCAAAATGCATACTACATAGATAAAATCATACAAGCACTTAAGGATTAACTGAATACTATTTGCTAAAAAATATCAGAAGACCCAAATACATTCTATACAAGGATCCAACATCAGATAGTTCTTGCTAACTATTCTGATACAGTTCAAGACCAGGTGGCTGAGAATACTTTCATAAAAGATATTCACTAAGAAATTGCCTTAGACATCTGATCTACCTCAGTACCACTAGACCTAGTATAGAAGGTTATCTATACCCAAAGATACTGGACTACTAGACACTTGCAAGGTTATATAATAGAAAGAATAACTGGAGTAAAAATCAAACAAGCACTAAGAATCATTAATATAGTTACAGCCACTATAGTCAACATAAATATACAATAATAACCACAACCACAAAAACAGAGAAGAGCTGAGCCAATAGAGAAACTGACCAAACAGTTTGCAGAAATGACTGTACACCTCAGCAAAGTAGTTAAAGAATTCAAGAAGAAATCAGTATAGAAGTTTGCTACTATAAATAAAAGATAATCAGTAACATACTACCAGTATAGAGAAGAAGGCCACTATGTCTCTGAATGCATAGCAGAAATCAAGTGCAAAGCCAATACTAGTAATACTTAGAACTATGAACAGACAAATATCATCACCTTTGAAGAGATTGGAGAATCTGAGGAAAAGAAGAAGGAATAGGAAGCTTACCCTACCACTTCAAGTAAGAAGGATGTCCAAACTACCCCTTACAAGAAACTGATAGGAAGACTCCCCAAGAAGACCCAAGTATAAACAAAGTAACCAGAAGCAGCTATCAGAAAAGAGATCCAGCAGAATGAAGCTGATCAAGATATAGAGCTTAAACAAAATACTGAACTTGAACAAGTAGTAGAGAATATTATTCAAAACACCACTCCATCAAGTGAAGGAAAGAAGGAGCAGAAATTATGTATGTAAGAGCAAGACCTTCAAGTATGATATCTTCAAGGATCTCAAGGACTAAAAGGTCAATGCAACCTTTGGTCAACTAGTGAAAATTCCTACCTTTAGGTAATAAATGAGGACAGAAATTTCAGATATCAGCAAAGATCAAGGTTGGAGAATAGTTGAGACTAACAATGCTCAAGAAGATTTAAGTAATGAAAGTGAAGACAATCAGAAAACATCAGCTTATGCTATCTGTTAGATTGAAGACTGAGTCTTCAAAGCTATTATTTAAACAAGAGCAGAAGGATATCTCATCATCAAGAAGGCAGTTGACTGCTTAGATTGGGAGATAGAAGAAGTCACCAAACTGGTGTTTGTCACAGCTGACAGAATACAAGCAACACCCTTGGGAAAGATCTGAGATATACCAATCAAGTTCAGAAAAGCCATCATCTCAGTAGATGTCATTATCACCAATGCAACCAACTATGATATCCTTATCAGCAATCAATGGCTATATAAAGTCAGAGCAATGATTGATCTCAGTGCACAGAAGATGCAGATTGTCTACAGGGGAAAGAAGATTAGAATTCCCATCAATATCTACAAAGGAGTCCACCCTAAGACAGAGAAAGAACAAGAAGAAGCTTATATGATTACTACCAGGAAAGGAAAAAGCAAGCAGTTGACAGAAGAAGAATGGTATATGAAATTGTGAATGGATATATACTACAAGAAGTGTGTCCTCATGGTAAAAGAATATATTGTGCCCAATACCTGGATTGCTACTACTCTTGTATTATTGAGGTAAAGAATATCACCAATAAGATAAAGAAGAACTAAGAGGAAATAGAAGATGTATCACTAGAGCTACTAGATGACAGTGATGATGAAGATGAAGATATCATAGTTAAGATATGAAGGATCCACTCTAATAATATAAAAAAAAAATAAACAAGAGGATTTACTCTGATGCAGTCATGCCTCAGTACAAATCAGAGAATGTGGCTAGAATAGACCTATCCACCACTATACACACCACACTTAAACTACAAACTACCACCATCCTTGGAACAGGAATTGAAGTAACCATCTTACCAAACCATATTGGAATCCTCAAGACAAGGAGTAGCTAGGCAAAAAGTGAAATATCTATAGAAGGAGGAGTCATCAATTCAGACTACACTAGAGAAATCCTTCCTCTTGCCAGAAACCATAACCCAAAAATTCCATTTGAAGTAAGGAAGAAGAATCAACTGGCACAAATACTCATCCTACTTGTTCTCAATACAAGAATCAAAGAAGTATCAAAAAGTAGATAAACTGAGCAAGATAGAGCTGGATTCAGCTCTACAAGAAGAGGAGTCCTTATAGCAACCAAGATTACTAAACTGGAGTACAGAAAGGAGGAAAGTCAAAACAAGTACACCTATATAATTGGAAAGATCTTTTCCCTCAGAGAAGAACTGCAGAACCTCCTGTATATGTTTGAAGATATACTGATCACAGACTTCAAGGATATCAAGACCAAGAAGCTCTTGTACTACTATAATGTCAATACTAGAACTGTGAAACCAATTTATCAGAAGGCCTACCCCATTTCACCAGCTTATAGAGAATGGCTTGAGACAGAAATTAAGAAGATGGAGAAATCCAGTATTATTGAAGAAGCTAGTAGCCCTTGGTTATTTCAAATTGTCCTTACACCCAAGAAAGGAAGCAGACCAGGAGAATTTGCACCCAGACTCTATACAGACTACTGAAGACTCAATGAGGTCACAGAGAAAGACAGACAACTATTGCCCAACATCAGTGACATCCTTATTATGCTAAAGAATGAAGTACAGTTCTATACTACTCTTGATCTGTTCTCTGGATTCTACCAAATTGGCCTTACTCCTGAAGTCAGCAAAAGATCAGCCTTTATCACCTCAGATAGAATCTATGTCTATCTCTGCATGCTCTTTGGAATATATAATATACCAGTAAGTTTCCAGTAAATGATGAATAGCATCTTTAGGGATGTTATGGAAAAGTGGATGATGGTATATATAGATGATGTAATCATCTTCAGTCAAACAGCCAAAGAGCACTTGGAATATATTGAGGAAATTCTCAGGTAACTTTACAAGCATAGCCTCTATATCAAGCCCAAGAAATGCAAATTTGGGAAAGAAGAAATTGTATATCTCAGACACATCATCAACTGTGATGGAATGCACAAAGACCCCACAAAGATCAAGGTAGTAGCAGCATACCCAGTACCTACCAGTATCACTGAAGCTCAAGCCTTTATAGGACTAGCATTCTACTACTAAAGATTTATTTGCAGATTCTCTCACATAGTCAGCCCCATCTATGATCTGTTCAGAAAAGAGATCAAGTTTCAGTGGATACAACAATAGCAACTAATCTTTAATAAACTCAAAACTAGACTAATACAGGCTCCAATTTTGAGAAGACCTGACTGGACTCAAAAGTTCATCCTGCAGACAGATGTCAGTACAATGGGGCTTGGAGCTGTCCTTATACAAAAGAAGAATGGTGCTAAGTATGTAGTAGCCTATCTCAGCCAAGGTACTCATGGAGCTGAGTAGTTCTATGAGTCATACAAGCTAGAATATCTTGTAGTCATCTAGGCTGTAGAGAAGTTCCACTACTATCTGGCTAGAAGACACTTTACCATCCAGACAGATTACTCAGCACTTATCTGGTTGCTTACCACCAACAAGCCAAAAGGAATCTATACCAGATAGATCATGAAGCTACAGGCATATAATGTCACAATCACTCACTGTCCTGAAAGAACCAATGCCAATGCTGACACTCTCTCATGGATACCCCAAAGGACTCAACCCCAGCAAAATTATCATGAATAAGAAATTATACTATAGAATTATCAGCTACTTAGGGCAGTGAAAGATACCCCTGCATCTAGAAGAATGGACAAAAATAATTATTAATCAGACATAGAAACAATTCAAAACTAATAGAGAGATACTCAAGAAAGTATAACAATTAGTTATCTCTAAGCACTGGAAGAATCAAGTAATGAAAGAAGTATATGATCAAGGTTATATAGAAGGCACAAACATATATAACAAAGCAAAAAGAACTATGTGGTGGCCAGGAATGGAAGAAGATATCAGGCAATTTATCAGAACCTATAATAAATGCCAAAAGTAGAAGCAAAACCAATGAGATCAAGCCCCTGGATCAGCAGACATTGAGCCAATATCATTTTCCCACATTGCAATAGATATAATCAGCCCCTTACTCCTGACATTGACAGGCAACTGATATGTCATTGTAATTGTAAACCTTTTTACAAAATGGATAGAGGCTGGGTCTCTCAAGGAAGTCAATACACAGTCAATTGCCAATTTCTTTCACAGAGAAATCATCTGCTGATTCAAGACTCTAAAGCAAATCACTATTGATAAAGGAACAGAATTTGTCAACCAGTTCCACGAAATTCTCTATAAGAAGTACAAGATCCAATATATCAAGACCACAGCCTATCACCAACAAGGAAATGGACAAGCAGAATAAATCAACAAGACCCTCAAGAACATCATCACCAAGATCTGTAATAAGTATGGAAACTGGGACCACTATCTTCCAATAGCATTATCCACTCTGCAGGATATATGATCACAAAGTACCCACTTTATATCTCGAGAAATACTATTTAGTGAAGAAAGTTCCAGTGGAAGTTTGTCAGCAAATAATGATACAATTTGGAAGCATGTAGACATGGAGATATAGAGATTGCATCAAATTAGAAAAAAGGCAGAGGATTACATAATCAAGGTGCAGGCACTATAATGGAACAATATGGAAAAGACCCATAAGCCTCTGAAGATTATCAAGATAGAAGATGAAGTCCTAGTATATCAGAATATAGTAGAAGCTTCTTGGTCATGCAAACTGGAGCCCAAGTGAAAATGACCTTATCTGGTGCAAGATATAAAAGAGACTACTTTCTGGCTACAAAAGCCCTCAGGTACAATAATCCCCACCACTATTTACTAAAACTGACTCAAGAGGTACTATGGTCAATAACAAAAGTACTATGATGGCACTCAAGATCACTAGTGCTACCCAAAGAGCTATTGAGAGACAATGGCACACCACTGAACCTCTGACTATAGAGGAATCTTATGACAGTATTCAAAGTATTTTATAAACTCATCTCTCTCAGATTTTATACTTCAAGACCTACCACCACCAATTGAAGTTCTAAGAGTACTTTAAGCTTAAACAGACACTCAATCAGAACCCAGACATGATTAAGAAAAACTGGATTACAGAATGTCAGCTCTCCTACTTATAGATTACCATTGCCAAAAGAATCCACAAGTTATTTCAAGAAGATGAACCAGTACTAGCTCATCTGTAGGAGTGATCTCTACAGACTTTGAGCTTATAAGGTGATATCATTGGGAAATAGTAATACAACAGATCATACAGTAAAAGACGATACAGACCATTGAAGCCTGAGAGTTTGAATAGATTCTTCAAAAATGAGATCATCTATTCAGGAGAAAGTTGTAATAGTAGAGCCAAATTTGGAAGAAGGAAACAGAAAATAGATACTTGATCACCACCAGTTCTAAATTAGTATAGCCATATAGTTAGTAGTATCTGATTTCAATAATTTCTAAATATTTCAAAATGTTCAAGATCCATAGTATAGCATTTTGATACTTTCGAAATAACTCATTACTTAGCCACCACCTCATAGCTAGCAAACTTGTATAAATAACTCAGTATCTTTGAGTGAATAAACCTCAGATCAAAATTGTTAGGAAAAAGAACAAGTATATCAATAAAGAACTTTCAGATTACTACTTCAACATATTTAGCTTTAAGGAACTACTGACTCTAAGAGTAAAGAAAACAAGAATTCAAGATAAAGAAATTAACATGCTTGCCCAACTTAGTGTCTGCTATATTACAACAAATAGTGAATATTGTAATTACTTATGAAATTAATATATTGTAACAGACCAAAATGTACCACCCAAATTATAACTTAGCCAGATAACATGAACAATTAGCATACTCACTCAGCATAATGTGACTTCCAGTGTATCATAGTTACCCATGCCTGCCACACTCATAATTAGCCAAGACACCAGATCAGGATTGTTTACCTGTGTCCTGAAGACACACTCATGTCCTTCGGACACACTCATGTCCTGTAGACACACCTGTATCCAGAGGACACACCCAAGCATTACCAGAAGTAGTAAATCTATAGTTAGCCACATAGCAACCAGATAGTAACCAACTTATATAAATTACCCCAGAGACAAGAGTGAATAAACCTCAGTCCAAATTGAAGTACAAACCAAAGAAGCCTCTAAAGATTGAGCATTAGTCCCCTTTTCCCACTCTGGTCCACTTCCAATACAAAGCTGATTTTGCCACCAAGTTCAAGGAAGAATTTTGATGCCTTTGAAGAACCTACCACTTAAGGAATAAGCCACACTATTGGTATGCTTGCCAGATAAGCCTGAAGAACTCAAGTTTTTGCTGTCATTCTTGCCACAAAGCCAGTCTTTCTGATACAACTTTGCAGTGGAGCCAGTCTATGATGTAACCCCATGCAAATGAAGCCAGTCTTTGACATAACTTGCCAAAAATCCAAGTTAATTCCCAGCTAAAAGCTGCCATATTATTCCCAGTTGAAGCCACCGATTCAGGAAGAATCCGTGTCATCTGCTATTTTTGAGTTATCCATCGCATTCCCAGAAGAACCCCACCAATTCAGGAAGAATCCGCATTATCCAAGTTACTCAAGTTATCCGAGTTATTGAATTATCTGCCTCCCATGACATCCAAGTTATCTGAGTTATCTGAGTTATTCAAGTTATCTGAGTTATCTGCTACCAAGTCATTCATCTGTTCCCAGTGAGCTCGAGAAGAACCACTAGTATAATTCCCAGTAAGCTGCCATTTTAGGGAAGCCATACCAGATCAAGCCATCCATGTAGAAATTGTATAAGGAGAACTACTAAATTGCCAGACCATCATGCACAGAGATCATTGCATTACACAGAAATCACCTGCTACTTAAGAAGGAAACTGCTTGTGCTATACACAAATTCTGCCATTCCCAGTTGACCCAAGAAGGAAACCCATTCATACATCCAAATCGCCACTACACCCAGAGAACCTTCCCAATTAGGAAATTGACATACAAATCGCTCGCAGATATCCAGCTTTGACCATTATACCACTAAACACCAAGGACCTCAGGAATCTTAGAACATTATGTTGCTTTTTGACAAAGTAACTGGGGGCTCAAGCCAAACTACATCAACCCCCAACCTTGTAATTTGCCTCCATTGAGCCAGCACATTACATTTGTGGGCTCAACTGGGAAGATTTCAAAATCAACATGACTTTTCAGCTCATAAGAACCCACAGTCAAACTGGATACATTTGACCCAATACCAACCTCTGCTACTACAGGAGAACCAGTTATCACTAGCATCTGGACAGGAAGAGAAGTAATTACTTTAAGACTTGCTAATTACCCAGCATCAGAAGGATCCCAACCAGAACCAGAAGGCAGTACAGTCTGAAATCCCCAACCAGATCAACCAGACAATATAGACAGCCCTACTAGAGATTTTGGAGAACTTGCACAAGAACTAGAAGATCTTATCACATGAACTCAATACTTTACAGCCAGACACCCCACACCAGTTCTACCAATCTCACCAATAGAACCCCTACCACAACTCCTTGCAGAACTAGAAGTAGCTCCTGCAAGAATACCTAGGCCTATTCCACCCCGTCCAAGAACCAGAACACCATCTTCAAGATACCCAAGCACCCCTATCTCCAGTGATATGTAGTTCAGAAAGTGAATTAGAATCAGAATCCGAATTTGAACCAGAATCAGAAGAAAGTAATGACAAAATGGCCACCTTATTGCCAACCTTTGCAGGATACCTAGAGGAAGACTCTAGAGAATTCCTTGATGGAATTGAAGGAATTACAGCCTTGAGGAATCTCTCAGATGAAAGAAAAATCGCCATCTACAAAGCTCAGCTCAGGGAACCAGCCAGAGGAATTTTCCATTGAACAGCAAACAACTGAGATTCAGAACTAGCAAGACAGATATAAGCAGCAATGTCTGATGAGCTTGAATATGAGGCCATGGTCCACTAGCTCATTGAAAAGTATGCAGGAAATGAAACCCACCACAAGGCTCAAGAATCTATCATGGGGATGAAGATGAATCTTGGAGAGTCACCCAGAGCCTTTTTCATAAGAATCTAGAAAAGAATGCATTCTGCCAGATTCAATGCCACCAATTAGGACATCATAAGTCCAATGACCTTCATAAATAGAATTCCCCCAAATATTGCTTGGCATGTCCACAACTTAGGCATCAGAAGGTCTGAAGAACAAGTAGATACAGTCCAAGGATTCTTTGATGTCAGACAAGAAACTACCTGGAGTGATCATGACAAAAAGGAAGATAAAGAAGATATCCTGGTCAAAACTCTACAAGGACTCCTTCAAGGACAAGAAAGATCCGAAGACAGAAGACCAGCTAAGGATGGAAAGAAGGACAGAAGTGAAATCCAAGACCTCAGCTCCAAGCTGGACCAATTGGTTGGACAAATTGAAAAACTCACTACATGCGAAAATTGGAGCTACCAAGACAACAGAGGATATCTAGCACAGAGAAACCAAGTCTATCCACCAAGAGTTAACAGGAATTACCAGGAAGAAGAAAGAAGATACCCTGTCTAAGATAGAGCCCAAGTCCAATGCTTCCACTGTGGACAATTCTGTCACTATACCATGAATAAAACAATAAAAAAAGTAACCAAAGGGACTCAGAACCACCAAACTGAAGGAATGATACTCAGTATAAGAAGACTGAAGCCCACCCTGTTGAAGATTTCGAGAAAGCAAGCAACAGTGAAGACTACAGTGACCTAGACTTGTACTCTACCAAGGTTATCACCCGAAAGACAGTCTACCCAGCAGAAAAAAGGAAGAGACCTGTAGGAAGGCCATCCAGAAACATTAGCAGAAGAATCATCCAAGAAGAAGATGAAGAACATAAGGAGGAACAAGTAGAAACACCTCCCCAAACCCCCACACCTTTTGTTCCCAAGACAAATGAGTTGCCACCAGAAGATGAAGAAATGGAACAAGAAGAATGGAAACCTGTCACTCCAAAGCCTAAGAAGAAGTACACTCTGAAGACCATACCTAGGGACATTTACAACAAAGCCTGGCAGAAGATTCAAGAAGCCAAGATGGAAGTTCCTCTCCTGCAGTTCCTGCAACTGATACCAGCTGGAGTCCAAAACAAATTGCTGAGAACCACCAGGTCTAGCACTGGCCAAGTTCCCATCCCACAGCAAGAACCAGCTCCCATCCAAGCAGCTGAAAGATATGTCAGCACCTACCTATATAGAGATATTGGAGGACAAAAAGCAAAAATCCTAATAGACACAGGAGCAGCTGTCTGTGTCATTGCCAAATGATTTCTGGACACCCTCCAATGGCCCATTGATGGACCATCTAACCTCAGCATCATAGTAGCAGATGGAGCCTGAACTCAACCCCTTGGAGAAGTATAAAATATCACCATATCTCTTGGACACATTCAGTTCTCCATCCCCAAAGCTGTTGTCACTGAAGCTGTCACCTATGACATGATTTTTGGTACCAACTGGATGAAGGAAATGAATGCAGTTGTCAATATCAACCAACAAGTACTCAAGTTTGACTATCAAGACAAGAAGTATAGAGTTAAGGTGACTAGTTATGAGCAATTAAGGAAGAAGAAGAAGGTCACTATTCAAGAAGAATATACCAGCAGTGAGGAGTCTACTATAGAAGAAGCAGAAGAATCCAAAGATGAAAATGATCCCAGACTTAATCCCCAAATTAACCTGGTGGATGACAGACCAGAAGACAATGTGTGGGCCAAGAATACTATTCTTATCACCATTGGAGCCATTGCAGGAGAAATCAAAGGATACCCTATATGTCTCAAGAGATACAAGTGTCCTAAGCACTCCTCCAAGATCATGAGAACAAGGAAATCGCCTGGCACATCCTGCCCAGAGTGCAGAAGGAAGAAGAAGAAATGTAGACATATTCCAGAAACACCTGCAACCAAAGCTGCAGAAGTACAAGTAATTTGGGGTCAAGAATCACCTGAGGAAGAAGAAACCTTCTGACCAAGAAGTCCCTGAACAAGAAGTACCTAAAGAGGAAGAGATCCCCAAACTCATCCCCTGGGATGACTCTCACTGGACACCACCTAAAGACAATGACCCTTGGAATACAAAAGAAGGACCCAGTACAATCACCATTATCCCCAAGAAAGAAACTTACTAAGAAAAGACTTTTTTGTTAGAAAGATGTCCATACCAAATGGTCTTCCACTCTCCCAGAGACTACTGCTATCAGTGTCACCTGTTGGACCAACAAGAAAGACAAAGACCCCAGAGACCAGAACCCCCAACTACTCTTACACAGTCCACCACCTTTCAAGAAATTACCACAAGGTTACAAAGTTGATTTAGGGGATAAGGCTTCTTCACCCAAACAGAAATATACCCCTTGTCTACTCTTCTCCCAATCTATGATCAAGATGGATACTGATTCCCAAGACAATAAGAGATAAATAGCTGGGAATATCATTTTTGAGCAATGGAATATTGCAATTATGGAAGACACCCTGACTGCTGAAACTGCAGATATCAGAAGATTCACCTCAGTCATAATGTTGCAGTGCACACTTTGAAGAAAGGAGATACATAACTAAAGCCAGATCCAAAAAAGCCAGATTCGAAAAAGTCAGACCAAGAAGCCAGAAAGAAGAATCCTCAAGATCTATGATTTGGGAGAAGATATCCTAACTCTCATCAGACATGCTACCTGCCAGAGATGGGGAGAAGATGCTGCCAACTTTATGGAAGCCCTAGACCCTATAGGAAGAAGGGGAATCAACTACCTCCAAGACCCCTCTACTGGAGCCAGATGGCCACACCTCAACCTTAGAGCTTGGAGGCTTTCTGCTAGTAGAGCTTCAGCCTTAGGAAAGCCCAAACTCAGCAAGGATATTGCCCAGTATGCCCTGCTGCACCCCAAGGCCAAACCCCCAACTAAAGCCCACCCAGAGGATATAGGATATGATCTTCACAGCCTGGAGGATGAATCTATCAAGCCTGGAAAAACCTTTATGGTCAGAACTGGATTAGCCATGCAGCCACCCCAAGGAGCTTATATTCAACTAACCTCAAGGTCTGGACTCACCAGACAAGGGATAACTGTAGAAGGAGGAACCATTGACCCTGGATATATAGGCAAAATCAAGGTTATCCTATACAACAGTAGTGCAGAATGGCACCAAATCATTAGAGGACAAAAGATGGCCCAAGCAGTCTTCATGAAGGTCAAGACCCCACAGTTACAGGAAGTCTCTGAACTAACTGAAGGAACAAGACAAGCGAAGGGATTTGGAAGTTCAGATAGGAAGGAGGTACATCTCCTTCAGGTAAACCACCTCAAGAGAAATGTTCCCCAGCAAGTGTACCAGCAACCAGTCAGACTGTACAAGAATCTCATCCTGGAGCCTGGAGAACAAACTACCTTCGAAATCTTTGTACCACCCGACCCCAGAAACCTCTTCTTTGAACCCAAGGAAGATATCCCACATCTGGATATAGAGGGACACACATTCCCTGATAAGATGAATCCAGTACACTCCCAAGGAACCAACCAAAGTTGGGAGACCATCATCTTGCTGAAAGGAACTATCATAGGACATCTGGTATCTTTTCTCAACTGAACTCATAGGGAAGTTTATAAACTAAACCTATCGGGAAATAGCAAAAGGTCCCAGAAGAAAGGAAAGGCCCCTCTGCGACCCAAGAGACAGTGAAGCCTTCCACCAACATTGGAGAAGAACTGACACCTCAACAACAGCAACAACTAGTAGATATCAAGATATCTTCACCACCGATTATGGCAATCTACCATATAATCCATCATACCACCACAGTATAAATACAGAAAATACAACACCCATCTGGCAGAAACCCTATAGAATACCCCATCACTTGAAAACATTCAAAAAGGAGCATATTCAAGAACTCTTAGACAATGGAGTTATCCGACCCTCTACCAGCCCCTGGGCCAGTCCTATACTTATTGTACCAAAGAAAGGAGGATGGAAACTCTGTGTGGATTACAGAAAACTCAATTCAGTCACTGAAAAGGATACCTAACCTTTGCCCAGAATCGATGACCTTTTGGATCAGTTACAAGATGCCAGATACTTCAGCAGTATGGACCTCTTCACAGGATTCCATGAGATCTCCTTGGACCCCAAGGACATTCGAAAGACAGCCTTCCTTGCTCTAGAAAAACTGTTTGAGTACCTCTGAATACCCTTTGGACTTTGCAATGTACCCCCAACCTTTCAGAGGATGATGAATTCAGTTTATGCCCCCTTGATCCACCACTGCCTGATTGTATACATTGATGATTCCAACATCTACTCAGCAAATTTTGAAGAACACCTATACTATCTAGAGGAATTCTTCAAACTCACCCACAAGAACTACTTGAGACTGAATGCAAAGAAATGTTACTTTGGAAAACAGAAACTTAAATTCTTTAGATTTATAGTTTCGAAAGAAGGAACTCATGCAGACCCCAAGAAAACTGAGAAGATCAACAATTGGCCAGTATCCAAAACCCCAAAGAAGATACTATCATTTCTGATGCTAGTATCCTACTATAGAAGGTTTATCAAAAACTTCACCCAAATCGCTACCCCAATCCAGATCCTTCTCAAGAAAGGAGTGCTATTCAAATAGACAGAATTACAAGGAAAAGCCTTCAAAGAACTCAAAAACTGCATGAATAGAGCACCAATCCTTGTGCGCCCCAATCTACAGAAGCCATTCATCTTGTATATAGATGTCTCTAAAGATGGCCTCAGAGCAGTTTTAGCCCAAGAAGGACCCAATCAACAGCACCATATGATAGCTTATGTAAGCAGAGCTACTAATCAGCAGCAGATGAACTATGGTAGCACCAAACTGGAATGCCTTGTGGTCATATGGGCAGTCACCCTGTTCAAGCATTACCTCATTAGAAAAAGATTCACCCTGATCACAGACCATGCAGCCCTCAAATGATTATTCAACCACAAGAAACCCACTGGAATCCTAGCCTGCTGGATCCTTATCCTTCAGGATTACAAAATCACCATAGGGAAAGCTCACAACAATGTTGATGTACTTTCCTGCCAGCCCCAATGAACCAGAAGAAGGGTGTCCCAAGGAACTACACTCTAAAGGAAGCTCCTCAGACTATTGAGACATAAGAAGATCTCATCCATAAAGAACATCAGAAAGCCCATCAAGGACAGACAAGTACAGAAGACAAGATTCGAAAACTGTATCAACACTGGCCTCACCTCAGAACTCAAGTCTGAGACATCATCCAGAAATGTGACATCTGCCAGAAGTACTAAGAAAAGAAGAACTATCAAGCCCCTTTATAACTGATTCCCCCACCCACTCACATCTTTCAGAGATGGAGAGTAGATGTAATTGGACCTTTGCCCAGTTACACCAAGAAGAAATAAATACATTCTTGTATTTGTGGAACATCTGACCAAGTGGCCTGAGGCTTTCCCAATGGAAATTACAGATGTCTTAACTATTGTAGGCCTCCTCCATGGTCTCACACTCAGATATAGACCCCCAGAAGAACTCATCTCTGACTGAGGCATAGAATTCATCAACAATATAATCACAAGTTATGCCCAAATTCACAAGATTCACCTCAAAAGGACTACATAATAACACCCCCAGACCAATGGCATGACAGAAAGAATGAACCAGACCATTAAGAAAGAACTTACCTGAGTCAATCCTACTAATTGAGACCTCTGCTAACCTGAGATCCTATGAGAAATTCAGAACACCCCTGCTATCTTCACCAAACAAAAGCCATTCGAAATGATGTTTGCCAAGAAAACCAGAACTACTGACTATGAAAATCTTGGAGACCTCCTCAAGAAGGCAGAATAGTTATATAATCAAGCCTGAGGACAGATTATCAAAGCTCAAGAAAGACAAAAGAAGTACTATAACAAAAAACAGAAGGATTAGGAGATCAAGATTGGAGTTCAAGTACTAGTTTGGAGAAGCATAATTGAAACCAACTTTGTCACCAAATTGGAGCCCAAATGGAAAGGACCTTATCTTGTATACAACATCAGAGGAACCAGCATCTATTTAAGAAGTATGGATGGACAAACCCTGAGAACACCAGTATACATCAATTGCCTCAAGATATACCTCTTCTTACACCATGAATCAGAGAATTGGCAATTGCCTCTAAACCCTTGTCCTCAGTTCCCTCAAAGCCCTACCAGTTCCCCTGCCTCAGTTCCAGGAACTCAATGGAACATATCTTCAGAAAATCTGAGTTCATCAAGAGAACCTCACTTTGGCCAAAAGGCTACTCCAGGTCCACCAGCTGCAGGCATACTATGCAATTGGAGAACAATTGCAGAATCTTCCTCTCTCAGACCTAGCCTATGTCTGCAACACCACTGGGCTGAACAGAAGGAATACTACTGCTGCAGACAGACTATATATAATATACAAATGAAATCCTTCTGCCTTAATCCAGGCTCAGTTCTCTCTGAATGACCTCCAAAGAATGACACTGCCCACCTACCTCAGCATCATTCACCAAGTTGAGATCCTATTTTCTGAAGAAGAAGAGTCTCTGGAATGGAGTGACTATAGCTCAGATGATGATGATGGAACAGGTATAGATGCAGAAGCTGCTTATGCCTATTGGAATGATGACTGAAGAATAGTCTGGAACAGACTACCCTTCAGTGGGGGCTAATGTAACAGACCAAAATATATCACCCGAATTATAACTTAGCAGATGATGCGAACAATTAGCATACTCACTCAACATGATGTGACTTCTAGTGTATCATAGTTACCCATGCCTGCCACACTTATAATTAGCCAAGACACCAGATCAGGATTGTTTACCTGTGTCCTGAAGACACACTCATGTCCTGTGGACACACTCATGTCCTGCAGACACACTCATATCCTGTGGACACACTCATGTCCTGCAGACACACTCATGTCCTGTGGATACACTCATGTCCTGCAGACACACTCATGTCCTGTGGACACACCTGTACCTAGAGGACACACCCAAGCATTACCAGAAGTAGTAAATCTATAGTTAGCCACATAGCAACCAGATATTAACCAACTTGTATAAATTACCCCAGAGACAAGAGTGAATAAACCTCAGTCTAAATTGAAGTACAAACCAAAGAAGCCTTTAAAGATTGAGCATTGGTCTCCTTTTCCCACTCTGGTCCACTTTTCGATACAAAGCTGATTTTGCTGCCAAGTTCAAGGAAGAACTTTGACACCTTTGAAGAACCTGCCACTTAAGGAATAAGCTGCGCTATTGGTACACTTGCCAGATAAGCCTGAAGAACCCAAGTTTTCATCACCATTCTTGCCACAAAGCCAGTCTTTCTGATGCAACTTCACAGTGGAGCCAGTCTATGACGTAACCCTGTACAAATGAAGCCAGCTTTGATATAACTTACCAAGAATCCAAGTTAATTCCCAGCTAAAAGCTGCCATAGTATTCCCAGTTGAAGCCACCGATTCAGGAAGAATCTGCGTCATCTGCTGTTTTCGAGTTATCTGTCGCATTCCCAGAAGAACCCCGCTGATTCAGGAAGAATCCGCGTCATCCAAGTTACCTGAGTTATCTGAGTTATTGAATTATCCGCCTCCCGTGACATCCGAGTTATCCAAGTTATCCGAGTTATCCGAGTTATCCAAGTTATCTGCCACCAAGTCGTTCGTCTGTTCCCAGTGAGCCCAAGAAGAATCCGCCGCCAGTATAATTCCCAGTAAGCCACTGTTTCAGGGAAGCCACGCCAGATCAAGCTGTCCACGTAGAAATCGCATAAGGAGAACCACTAAATTGCCAGACCATCATGCACAGAGATCGTTGTGCTACACAGAAATCACCCACTACCCAAGAAGGAAACCACTCAGGCTACACACAAATTCTGCCATTTCCAGTTAACCCAAGAAGGAAACCTGTTCACACACCCAAATCACTGCTACACCCAGAGAACCATCCCAATTAGGAAATTGACATACAAATCGCTTGCAGATATCCAGCTTTGACCATTATACCACTAAACACCAAGGACCTCAGGAATCTTAGAACATTTTGTTGCTTTTTGACAAAGTAACTGGGGGCTCAAGCCAAACTACATCAACCCCCAACCTTGTAATTTGCCTCCATTGAGCCAGCACATTACAATATATAGAAAGAGAGAGAATTAAATTAAAGAGCTGATATTATATATAAATATAAATAGAATAGAAAAGAAAAAAGAACATCTATCTAAACATCTATATATGAGAATTCCTAAATATATATAAGACAGAATAATTAGATTTTTTTTTTTTTTAATAATATAAGATATATTAGAAGTATTAGTTACTATCATTATCTTGATTACATCAAGAGCTTTTATAGTATTCTATTGTTGTATCAATCATCTCAGAGACTGATAATAAAACAGCTTATTCTTAGATCTGCTTTTCAATAGTCCAGATGTTAACTTCTCTATTATGTCTATTCTGAAAAACATCAAGTAGATAGTCAAGATATTTTGCCAAACTGCTCAAATTATCACATTTGATAATTAGCCATTTGGGTGGTCTAGAGATAGAATCAGGTACTTGAACAATATTGGACCTATTAGATATTATGATATAATAGTGAGTTCTTATTACTGTATGTATATAATTTACTCATAATATTAAAATAAGAAGTTATTACTATAATTTATTTCACAACTATAATAGTACTTATTATAAGTATCTCAAGTATACAGATTATAGCTTTCAGTAGCTTACTTTGAAAGTAGCTTCTATGGATTTTATAAAATAGCTAAGAATAAGGATATAGAGGTATATATTGGTCAATTCTCTGAATCATTATATGAGTGATAGATATATCTTAAAATAATTAATATATATATATTAGGGTCCCAAAGATATATTTATCTATATTTGTTATATAGTATGATAGTTGATCTAAATTAGTAATATAAATTAAAGAAATAGATATTTAATTATAGTATCTGAAACTGATTCCCAAATATAGTATAGTCTTATAAATAGTAGTTATTTAGTTAATATAAAAACTTTAACAATTGTCAAAGATTCTATAAATGTTGAAATTCTTATAATTATTAAAATTCTAACAGATGTCAAAAGATTTAATAATTGTAAAAGTGACTTATAACATAGTTACCATATAATTAGCAAGTGGAATATATCTATCAGATTAACTTTATAGAGGAGGACTCCTTTACTCAGTCCTTATATATAAGAGAGTACTTTATTAGAGTATTAATATATAGTTTGAGAAGAGTTTTCTAGAAGTTCTGAATATTCTGAAAGATAATTTTCTTAAGATCAAGATTAATTTTATATAGAGTATATCCTCTATACTTATTGATTTCAAGATTGGATTGTTGTCTCAACCAAAGTTCTTTTCTAGACTTATTCTAGATGTGTAGAATTTTTCTTATTTCAGAAAGTTTAAGAAACTAAGACCAGCTTAGTTGAATCAGTATATTACTATAGACAATAACCAATTAGGAAATTTCTGAATCTAGTTAGGAGTGAGACCTAATATAGTATAATAAACCAAAACATACTACCCAAATTATAACTTAGCCAGATAGCATGAACTTCCAGCATGATATGACTTCCAGTGTATCATAGTTACTCATGCCTGCCACACTTATAATTAGCCAGAATACCAGACCAGGGTTGTTTATCTTTGTCCTGAGGACACACCTGTGTCTGGCAGACACACTCATGTCCTGCAGACACACTTATGTCCTGTGGACACACCTATATCCAGAGGACACACCCAAATATTACCAGAAGCAATAAATCTATAGTTAGCTACATAGCAACCAGATAGCAACCACAACTGTATAAAATACCCCAGAGATAACAGTGAATAAACCTCAGTCCGAAATTCAAAGCAAAAGACAAGTCTGCCTACCACACTTCAAGAGGAACTCTACAGCCATTGCTAGGAGATTGGGAGCTTACTTTCCCACTCTGGTCCACTTTCCGATACAAAGAAGAGTTTGTTACATTTTTGGTTCGCTTGCCAGATAAGCCTGAAGATTTCCACCTTTTCCGCCGCCTAAGAGAGAGCCCACCTTTCTTGCCATGAGCCAGTCTATTAGATGCAACTTCGCAGTGATCCGTTCATACAAATGAAGCCAGTCTTTGACGTAACTTGCCAAGAATCTGAGTTAATTCCCAGTTAAAGCCACCATTTTCAAGAATGTCTGCCAATTCAGGAGAATCCGCATCATCCGCCATTTGCAAGTTATCCGCCACATTCCCAGAAGAGCCCGCCAATTCGGGAAGAATCCGCGACATCCGAGTTATTAGTTTGTTCCCCAGAAGAATCCGCCTCCAGTATTATTTCAGTAAGAGAATCCCCCGTCACTCAAGGAGAACCGCTAAATTGCCAGACTGTCACATACAGAGATCGTCGCGCTACACAAAGGAATCACCCACTACTCAAGAAGGAAACCACTCGCGCTACACACGAAATTGTACCAATTCCCAGATGACCCAAGAAGGAAACCCATTCACATATCGCTGCTATACCCAGAGAACCATCCCAATAAGGAAATCGACACACAAATCGACTGCCACGTGACCAGAGGAACTACCATTGTATCCAGATTGACTATTATACCACTAAACACCAATAAGGACCTCAGGAATCTTAGAACATTTTGTTGCTTTTTGACAAAGTAACTGGGGGCTCAAGCCAAACTACATCAACCCCCAACCTTGTAATTTGCCTCCATTGAGCCAGGTACATTACATTTAGGGGCTCAACTGGGAATATTTCAAAATTGACATAACTTTTCAGCTCACAAGAACCAATAGTCAAACTGGATAAATTTGATACAACATCAATATCTGCCACCACAGGAGAACTAGTTATCACCAGCATCTGGACAGGAAGAGAAGTAATCACCTCAAGACTTGCCAACTACCCAGCATCAGAAGGATCCCAATCAGAAATCAGTACAGCCTGAAATCCTCAACCAGATCAACCAGACAATATAGGCAGCCCTTCTAGAGACTTTGGAGAACTTGTCCAAGAACTAGAAGATCTTATTACACAAGCTCGAAATCATGTAGCCAGATATCCCACAGCAGTCCCACCAATCTCATCTATTGAACCTTTACTACCAACTCTTGCAAAATTGGAAATAGCTCCTATAAGAATACCCAGGCTCATTCTACTTTGTCCAAGGTCCAGAACTCCATCCTCAAGATACTCAAGCACCCCCATCTCCAGTGATAGTTCAGAAAGTGAATCTGAATCAGAATCTAGACCAGAACCAGAATCAGAAAAAAGTGACAATAAAATGGCCACCTCATTGCCAACCTTTGCAGAATATCCAGAAGAAGACCCCAGAGAATTCCTTGATGGAATTGAAGGAAATGCAGCTCTGAGAAATCTTTCAGATGAGAGGAAAATTGCCATTTACAAGGCCCAACTCTAAGAACCAGTCAGAGGAATTTTCCACCAAACAGCAAATGATCTGAATTCAGAACTGGCAAGACAAATACAAGCAGCAGCATCTTATGAGCTAGAGTATGTAGCCATGGTCCACTGGCTCATTGAAAAGTATGCAGGAAATGAAACCTGCCACAAGGCTTAAGAATTCATCATAAGGATGAAAATGAACCTTGGAGAGTCACCCAGAGCCTTCCTCACCAGAATCTAGAAGAGAATGCATGAAGCTGGATTTAATACCACCAACTAAGACATCATAGGTCTAATGATCTTCATGAATGGGATTCTCCCAAACATTGCCCAGCATGTCTGCACCCTAGGCATCAGAAGGTCTGAAGAGCATATAGATACAGCCCAGGATTCTTTGATGTCAGATAAGGAACTACCTGGAGTAATCATGATAAGAAAGAAGAAAAAGAAGATATTCTGATCAGAGCCCTTCAAGGACTCCTTCAAGTACAAGAGAGATCTAAAGAAAGAAGGCCAGCCAAAGAAGAAAAGAAAAACAGGAGTGAAATCAAAGACCTCAGCTCCAAGTTGGAGTGATTGATTGGGCAGATTGAAAAACTCACCACATGTGAAAATCAGAGTTACCAAGACAACAGAGGATATCTACCACAGAGGAGCCAAGGTTATCAACCCAGAGATAACTGGAGCTATCAGTAAGAAGAAAGAAGATACCCTATCTGAGACAGAGCCCAAGTCCAATGCTTTTACTGTGGATAATTTGGACACTATGTCACTGAATGTGACAACAAAAGAAGTGACCAAAGGGACTCAGAGCCACCAAACCAAAGGAATGACACTTAGTATAAGAAGACTGAAGCTCCTCCTATTGAAGATTTCAAAGAAGTAAGTAACAGTGAAGACTATAGTAACCTAGACTAGTACTCTACCAAGATTACTACATATCTGGAAAACAGTCTACCCAGTAGAAAAAAGAAAGAGACCCACAGGAAGGCCATCCAGGAATATCAGTAGAAGAATTATCCAAGAAGAACATGAAGAGGAGCAAGTAGAAATGTCTCTCTAGACTCCCTCAACTTTTGTTGTTGAGACAAATGAGTTGCCACTGGAGGATGAAGAGATGGAACAGAAAGAATAGAAACCTGTTACCCCAAAGTCCAAGAAGAAGTACACTCCAAAATCCATACCCAGAGATATCTACAATAAAGCCTGGCAGAAGATTCAAGAAGCCAAGATAGAGGTTCCCCTTCTGCAGTTTCTGCAACTGACACCAGCTGGAGTCCAAAACAAATTACTAAGAACCACTAGGTCTAGCACTGGCCAAGTTCCAATCCTACAATGAGAACCCACTCCCATATCAATTCAGGCTGCAGAGAGATATATCAGCACCTGGCACCAACTGGATGAAGGAAATGAATGCAGTTGTTGATATTGGCCAACAAGTACTCAAGTTTGACTACCAAGATAAGAAGTACAGAGTTAAGGTGACCAGCTATGAGCAATTAAAGAAGAAGAAGAAGATTACTATTCAGAAAGAATATATCAGTAGTGAAGAATCTACTATAGAAGAAGAAGAAGAATCTGAAGATAGAAATAACTCCAGACTCAATCCCTGTATCAACCTAGTGGATGACAGATCAGAAGACAATATATGGGCTAAGAACACTATCCCCATTACCACCAGAGCCATTGTAGGAGAAATTAAAGAATTCCCCACCTGCCTTAAGAGATACAAGTGCCCAGAGCACTCTTCCAAGATCATTGGGACAAGAAAATCACCTGGCACAGCCTGCCCAGAGTGCAGAAAGAAGAAGAAGAAATGTTGACATGTTCCAGAAACACCCACAGCTGAAGCTACAGAAGTACAAGCAATTTGGGGCCAAGAGCCATCTGAGGAAGAAGAAGTCTCTAATCAAGAAGTCTCTGACCAAGAAGTCTCCGACCAAGAAGCTTCTGAACAAGAAATACCAAAAGAATAGGAGGTCCCTGAACTCATTCCTTAGAATGACCCTCACTGGACACTACCTGAAGATAATGACCCTTGGAATATGGAAGAAGGACCCAGCACAATCTCCATTATTCCATAGAAAGAAACTCACCAAGAGAAGGCATTTCAGCTAGGAAGATGTCCACACCAAATGGTTTTCCATTCTCTCTGAGACTACTGCTACCAGTTCCATCTACTAGACCAACAGGAGAGACAGAGACCCCAGAGGCCAGAACCTCTGAATACAGTTGCACAGTCAACTACCTTCCAAGAGGTTACCATCAAGTTGCAAAGTATATTCAGAGGATAAGGTCTCTTTATACGAACAGAAGTCTACTCCTCATTTACTCTTCTCACAACTTATGACTAAGATGGATATCAATTCCCAAGACAACAAGAAATTAACAACTGGGAACATTATTTCTGAGTAATGGGATATTGTAACCATAGAAGACATCCAGACTATTGAGACTGCAGACATCAGAAGATTCATCTCAGCCATGATGTTGCAATCTACACCTTAAAGAGAGGAGACAACAGAAGCCAGATCTGAAAAAGCCAGACCAAGAAGACAGGAAGAAGGATCCTCAAGATCTACGATTTAAGAGAAGACATCCTAGCTCTTATTGGATATGCAACCCACTAAAGATGGGCAGAAGATGCCACCAACTTCATGGAAGCCCTAGATCCTATAGGAAGAAGAGGAATCAACTATCTCTGAGACCCCTCTATGGCCACACCTTAACCTCAGAACCTGGAGGCTCTCTGCTAGTAGAGCTTCAGCCCTAAGACAGCCTAAACTCAGCAAGGATATTGCCCAGTATGCCCTACTGCATCCCAAAGTCAAACCCTCGACCAAAGCTCACCCAGAAGATATAGGATATGATCTTTACAGTCTAGAGGATGAATCCATTAAGCCTAGAAAAACATTCATGATCAGAACCAGACTAGCCATACAACTACCTCAAGGAACTTACATCCAACTAACCTCAAGGTCCAGACTTGCCAGACAAGGAATAACTGTAGAAAGAGGAACCATTGATCCAGGATATATAGATGAAATCAAGGTCATCCTATACAACAACAGTGTAGAATGACACCAAATCATTAAAGGACAGAAGATTGCCCAGGAAGCCTTAATGAAGGTCAAGACCCTACAATTAGAAGAAGTTTTCAAACTGACTGAAAGAACAAGACAAGCTAAAGGATTTGGAAGCTCAGATAAGAAGAAAGTATATCTCCTTTAAGTCAACTACCTCAAGAAGAATGCCCCCCCAGCAAGTGTCCTGTCAACCAGTCAAGCTGCACAAAATCTCATCCTGGAGCCTGGAGAACAAACCACCTTCGAAATCTTTGCACCACCCAACTCAAGGAATCTCTTCTTTGAACCCAATGAAGATATCTCACACCTGGACATAGAGGACACACCTTTCCTGACAAGATGAACCCAGTGTACTCTCAAGCAACCAACCAAAGTTGGGAGACCATCATCTTGCCAAAAGGAAGCATCATAGGGCATCTGGTGCCTTTCCTCAATCGAACTCATAGAGAAGTTTATGAACTAAACTTATCAGAAAACAGCAAAAGGTCCCAGAAGAAAGGAAAGGCCCCTCTGTGATCCAGGAGACAGTGAAGCCTTCCACCAACATTGAAGAAGAATTGACACCCCAACAACAGCAACAATTAGTAGAACTTCTCAATAAATATCAAGATATCTTTACTACTGATTATGGCAATCTGCTATATAACCCATCATACCACTATAGCATAAATATAGGAAATATAAAACCCATCTGACAGAAACCCTATAGAATACCCCATCACTTAAAAACATTCAAAAAGGAGCACATTCAAGAACTCTTAGACAATGGAGTCATCTAACCCTCTACCAGCCCCTGGACCAGCCCTATACTTATTATACCAAAGAAAGGAGGATGGAGACTCTGCATAGATTACAGAAAACTCAATTCAGTCACCAAAAAGAATATCTATCCTTTGCCCAGAATTGATGACCTTTTTGATTAGTTACAAGATGCCAGATACTTCAACAGTATGGACCTTTTTGCAGAATTCTATAAGATCCGCATGGACTCCAAGGACATTCAAAAGACAGCTTTCCTGCCCTAGGAAAACTGTTTAAATACCTCCAAATGCTCTTTAGACTTTGCAATACACCCCCCACCTTTCAGAGGATGATGAATTCAGTCTATACCTCCTTGATCCACCACTGTCTAATTGTATATATAGATGTTTCCAACATCTATTCAGCAAAATTTAAAGAATACCTATATCACCTAGAGGAATTCTTCAAGCTCACCTGCAAGAACCATCTGAGACTCAATGCCAAGAAATGCTACTTTGGGAAACAGAAACTTGAATTTTTTGGATTTATAGTTTCAAAAGAAGGAACTCATACAGAACTAAAGAAAACCAAGAAGATCAACAATTGGTCATTATTCAAGACTCTAAAGAAAACACTATTATTTCTGATGCTAGTATCCTACTACAGAAGGTTTATCAAGGACTTCACCAAAGATTGCAGGAGAATGCTCAGCAAGTACTAGGAGTAGAGCAGAGAGGATTTGTTGGTGGTTGGTTGATCTGAGATGGGATGGCCTGGGTCTATGGAGTGATTGAAGGGGCTCAGGCAGCTGGGGTTGATGGCAGACTAGTATTTCTGGATCAGGAGAAGGCTTATGATAGAGTTAGAAGAGTCTGGCTAGAGGGGGTACTGAAATGAGTGGGTGTTCCCCCAGGGTTCAGGAGGTCACTCATCAGTCTCTTGAAAAACAGTCAGGCAGTACTACTCATTAATAGACATAGGGTGTAATTTTTCCACTTAGTCAGGGAGTACCACAAGGTGACTCTCTGTCACTCATCCTTTATGCCCTTTCCTTGAAGCCCCTATTGGACTGGATCTGGCATCGAATTGGGGATTTGGACATTCTGAGGATTAATTAGAAAGTGGGGGCCTTTGTGGATAATATGGTGGTCAGACTGAGTTTGCTGGCAGACATAGAGGAATTGAGGAGGACTGTGAAATAATATGAGAGGGGCTCTGGTACTACACTTAATTGGTATAAATACAAGACCCTGGTGCTAGGTGGCAGAATATTTGGGAGTGATATGATTGGAATGGTGGTGCCAGCAGAAGATCCAGTTTGTTACCTGGGGATCTACTTCTTAGTTAGTATATGGGTCTCTCTTTCCCCATGCTTGGTGGGAACAGCAACTCTAATTTTGGGATGATGTGCTCTTATGGTGGGGTGGTTGGCATATATTCTTAGTAGGAAGGGTGATGGTAATGAATGTGTACTACTTACTGAAGCTCCGGTATGTGGGGTATCATCTGGACTTCCCAGCATAGATGGTCAGGCAACTTCTGAAGATGGCAAGATCATGGATCTGGGCTGGGTGGTGAAGTCAAATAGGATGCAGGGTTCTGACCCTACCTGTGGACAAAGGCAGGCTAGGCTTAATGGACTTTACTAAATGCCTACATTACTTATGGGCACAAGCGAGTTAAGGGACTAAGAGTGGTTTCTGCTCATGCAAAGAGTTTGGGAGACCTGGTATTCCCTCTATGGTACATCTGGTGATCTGCTTGTGATAGTGGCCCTGGATGAGAGAAGGAGAATGTGGTACAAGAGCTTTTGGTAGGGGGTGGTGGAGAGTGCTAGGAGGATTGGACTTCAGTAGCAGGAGGGTGAGGGAGAGGAAGACTGGGGACTGCAGATGTGGAGATACATAGAACAGGTTATTGCTAGATGGTATTTTGGTAGAGGACTTCCAGCTTGATGATGGAATGGAGTATATATGGGGCTTAGAAGGAGACCTGTGGCCTGAGGTATGGCAGAGGGTGGGGATTAGTGAGACATAGAACTGGAATAGTCTTTGGCCTTAGAGTAAGCTGGTGATGAAGTGGCTTCCCCTCAAGTTCTAGGTAGTATGGTGGTGGTTTCTAAGGAGGAATGTAATGTTGAACTATCAGTCTGGTCACTTGGTGGTAGATAGTATGTTTGAGTATAAGAAATGTTTAGATATTGAATAGGAAGAGGGAGTGCTACAAATGCCCAAATATTGGCTTGGTGAGTGTGACATTTTAGAGGAGTTCTGGTGTCTCATTGTAGGTCAGTTAGAACTATGGGCTCTGGTGAAAGGGGAGGGGGTAGATGGGGAGAGCTTTGCCATAGGCTAGTGGGAGGGATTGGAGATGAATGGTTGACCCTAGATTGGGCTCTAGCTATTTGGGTTGAGATAACTGGGCATTGGTTATATGTATTCAAGGAGGCCCAGTAGATTGGGGTCAGGGCTAGGGTGGCATATTGAGAATGTCTATTAATGGACATTTTGAATGGATGGTGGAGAGGGTGGGGACTGGGCAGGGAGAGTCACTGAAGTTTGGTGGATTGTATTGGATGGAAAAGTAAAAAGAGGATTCAGGTGGTGGGTGACTGGGTTATCCTTTGACAAGAAGGGATAGAAGGAGGAGAGGGTGATCTGAGGGATATTGGTTAAGGAGATGTAGGGGATTGTATTATTATTATAGATTGAGATAATAAAGAGAAGTCCAAGTGACTATAAA